>WBND01000102.1:1738153-1751050 GCA_013398595.1 Tychaedon coryphoeus | reverse complement strand
TTTCAGTTATAATTCATCATTATAGAGAATTAGCACTTGTGGGTCTAGTTCCTGTGAACAACAGGAAACCTGTGATTCACTGTAATTTTCAGTTTATTCTTGTATCTCCATTTGATTTTTATAGGCATTCTGACTGCCCTCTCTAGAGAGTTCTTAGGCTTGGCTTCAGATACAATAAAATGACAAGTGGCATTTTTCCTTGACAGAGGCTAAAATCTTGTGTGTGATATTTGTGTGCAGGAAGCTCATGATACAGAGTGGAGGAAGTGTTTGAGGTTTGCCTCACCTCTCCTAAGGAATTAAAATGTCAGCTGCTCAAAGGGGCCATCCCTACCTTCAGATCCTGATCCTACCTTCAGAGGAGATGAAATAAAGTTCCTTGACACAGGAAGTTTGGCTTGATTTCAGATTCCCCTTTTAGAGACTATGCACTGCTGTCAGAGCCAGCCTGGGCTGAAAATATTGATTCTTTTATGTAAAGATGAGTATCTGCTGACTACATATGTTATAACAGCATGCTCTGGCATTCATTCAGTGAGCAGGATTATGCCTTGTGTCTTTTTGGTTTATGTGGATCCTCTGTTTTAAGGCCTTTTTTTTTTTTTTAATGAATATTTATTAAAGTCCACGCAATATTTGGATAATAAAACATCTGGACTTAGACATCTAGACCATGCACTTAAAGCGGTGAGGAATAGAACACAGGCTCTGCTTGTTGCCTGGATGTGCCCCACTGTGATGATCTGGGAAAAAATCATTCCTCTTCTGATTTATTTTGCATGGGTACACACACCTCAGACAAGATCCTTTGAGGCATCTCTATGTTACATGTTGTATTGAGTTGCTGCATCAGAGAGAAATGTTCTCCTGTGCTACTCTTCTGAGATGAACATGCTCAATTTCCCTCTGCCACTTGTAGATATTTGCATGCTGCAAATTAAATATATACTACTGGACAGAGATTTTATGATCAGAGAACAGGTCACCTTATACTCATCAGGTTTCTCTGCAAAGTAGGGTATGGTTGCTGTAGACCAGAGCAACAGAAACACAAACCCAGTGTGCACAGTGTGATGTGAAGGGCTTGGGCTGCTGAACCAGGTTCTCCTTGTGCTTTCAAGCTCCCCAGAGAAGTGGTCATGACACCAAAGCTGCCAGAGTTCAGGAAGGATTTGGACAGCACTCTCAGGCACGTGGTGTCTGTCAATATTATCATGACTATACTCATCATCTATCTGTGGAATATTAAAAAACTCTTGCAAAAACAAAAGTTCTTGCAAGTTCAAGACAACATTGTATGAAGGAATTATAATTTTCATTTAAGTTGGGTAGTTTTCTTCCACAGAGAATTAGAAACAAGTTTTGTTGCATTCCATGTTATTCCTATCAACAAAGATAAATTTTTTCCAGTTAGTGGTTACTTGAATGAATATGGCTTCTAGTACATTAAAATGAATATTGACACATTTGAGTTTTACTTGGGCTGCCATCAAAGTAGCTTTCAATGTCTATGCAGAAGAAAATGGTGGAATGTTAGGTTCCCAGGATATTTGTCCTTGCAAACTGAACAAGGATCTTCTCTCCAGTGGCAGAATGAAAGTAATCAACCAGAGGCTTTTAACTGAGCTAATTTAGACCTGCAGCAAGTCCTGTAGTGGCAATCAAGGCAGTTAACTAACTGCAGTTTTATTGGGCTCTTATCTAAGATTTCTGAAATAATCAAGAATAAACCATTATTCTTAATATTTTTAGGGATTGATACAACAATCAGTTCCATACAGATTTTGGAAACTCAGCAAAGCATTGACAATCGCTATTGTAGTAAAAATCTGCAATGCAGGTAGGTGAATTGTTTTATTATGCTATGGTGGAATAAAACACCATTAATGTGGCCTGCCTGCCTTCCTGGCTCGTGCTCACAGTTGTTTCCTCTAGCATGCAGTAGTCTTTGATACCTTTTTATGTTTTTTCCTGTTACAATTTAAATGCAATTTCCATGTTTCGGTGAAGGTACTGTTTATCTCAAAATCCCATGTGTTTTAATGCAACCTTTTTCAGCTCTGGAAACTACACCTATCTTATTCCTATTAACAAGTACACACCCATGGATGTAGAAATCTCACTGGAAATAAAGTAAGTACAATTAAAAGGAATACATACAATAGACAACAGTAGTTCTTTATTTTATAGAAATTCTTGCCTGATGTCTTTTCTTACACAAATTTGTCCTATTCAGACGAGTGGGAAAAATCTATACACACCTAAATTACTAATGTAGACCTTTTGGGTAGATTCTGTGCTGTTTCACAGGCCCAATCCCATTCTCAGCTCAAGGAAAGTTTCACCTGATGTTGCAGGTATTGAAATCCAGAAGTCTTAAGCTTCTATCCTAATAATCATTTGAGCACACATGTATGTGTGTATTGGTAGGACTGTGGTCTCTGGCCTAAGGATCTGATTTTGCTTTTGTTGTAGAGAAACATAATTAAGAACATGAGTAACTGCAGAGAGTACCTTCTTTGGGCCTGTTGTGCCAAGCCCTGTTAAAGGGGGATTCTTGTGCAGGAACTTCTGGTATTGCATGAAATTGTGCCTTACAGCAGGGAAAAGCAGCAGGCTTATTCCTTTCAGCAGGTATTTTCTCCTCAAAAGCCCACCTCCACCGTGTTCTCCCAGAGGGAACAAGTCCTTTCTATTGGAGTTTTATTCTGAGAAAGGCCAGCAATAGCCAGAACAGCTGCCAAACAATCAGTTTGACAACAATTTATGACTCCTGTTTCTGCAAGGACTCATCCAGTCTTTTGATCTTCAGTGTTATCCCTGTAAACATCTGCCTATTTCAGATAAGATGAAATATAACAATACTACTGAAGTGTCTGCTTGCTTTCTACAGACACTGAAAATTTGTCTTTTAAATGTATGACATTATAATCCAATAGTACAGTACTCCCATGTAGGGATTAATACATCACATTCAGAGTTTCACTGAGTACGACATTATTTTGAATATTGGTTTGTTGTTTGGGGGAAACTGATTTTATTTTTAATAAAGTAATTTATCCTTATTTTTCTCTGTTTCTTGAAGCACCACAGAACCGTTAATTATATTTCTCTGCAAAGTCACATTTGGAAATTATTGTTCCCATTATTCTTCAAGCCAAAACAGTAGGAAGGATTTCCAAGAAACCACACAGGTAAGATTTTTGTAGCAATACTCTGGCTTTTGGGAATCATTTTTATAAAACTAATGGCTGCAAAATTCTGGTCTTTGTTGAAGTACAAGAAATCCAAATGCTGGTGCTTTGAGTCTGTCAGTCATGTCTGGCTTTAGCATGACAATAATGAGATGCAGTCTTTTTGTTGGAGTCAGTTTTCTGCTGACTTCTATAAAAATCTATCAAATGATTCTCTGCAAGGAGTGTTTTGATTCTGCTTCAGCCTGGCTCATCACTACAACTCTTTATAACTCCAGAGATACTTAAGAAGTAGGAATAACTTATCAGTCAGAGCTTTATGAGAGTCCTCCAAACTCTCATCTACTTTATGGTTTCCATTATTATTTTACTGGTAATGAATTCCAGTTTTAAAGTCTAGAATTTGATGGTAACAATGGTAGTATTCTGCTTTATTTTTGTGCTAACAGAAGTTTACCAATAAATCCCTCTAGGGAAAATTCTTCATTTTAAAAGCAGAAGTTGTTTATGTGCCATTTTCTGGATTGCCTCAATGGGGATAAAAGCTGGTAAAACAGGTTAGCTTTTCCCAATAAAAAAAAAAATTTAGTGACGAGATCTTGCAAATCTTTAAGCATCTCCAATAAATTGATCAAGGTTTTAAGCTCTCTTCAAGTTCCGTGGACATATAAGTCTCCTTCAGGTCCCCCATTTGTCAATGTTTGTTTGCAAAAGTTTATTCTGGCTAAAACAGTAGGAAAGACAGAAGCAATGATAATAGCATTTCTGAACATTCTGTAGGAGAAACATCCCTGAATTTGGAAGTAATTTCAGAGCCTTGTTCAGAATTGTGATCTATGCTCCTAAACATAACATGTTTTTAATTGATTTTTTTTAATGCTTAGTCAAATTACAGCACTTGAGATACCTCCAGTCATGAGCTGACTTTTTGCTCAGCTTTTCAAATGTCTTTGCAAAAAGTTTCAGGCTTCTCTGTAACAGTGGCAAAGTAATCTGAAAGCCCAAATTTTCCAAGTTTTTCCCTGTCTGCTGTAATTTCAACAGAAGTGAAATTGTCAGACAGAGTTTCACAATGTGGAAATGCCCTTGAAGCTTACTGACAAAACTGGTCAAAGAGATTTCCTGTGTCAACCTGAAATCCACATCAAAAGACTAAAGCTAACTAGCCTCCAGCAGCAGTGAGCTTTCAGATGTGATGTGACTCAGAATAGAAATGCTGCCTAGTCGAAGAGGTTTCTTTCAAGAGGATTTTTCTAGGGATGGAAAGGCTTATTCCCTACCAAAAGGCAGAACAGCAATCATTTGGACTCACCAGTCCCATGTAAGTTTTGTCATGTGAACATATTGTCTACAGCAGAGAGGGTGTGCCAAAAGTGAAGTGAGGAGAGAAAGATGAAGGAGTTGAGACAATAGAAATATAAGTTCACATGGATTATTAGGTAAAAGAGAGGTGAGGATTGAATTTTGTTTTATTCATTGTAGCATAAATATTTCAGGTACAAAATATGTTGTTTCACTTTTGCATGGCAGAACACTGTAACAAAAAATAGCATGAAACCTTGCAGGTATCTGTTTTTGAACTACTGAGTGAAGGCACTACCCATTTCTTTAGAATATATATGGAGGAAATTTTCTGTCTTCTGAGTGCTACTGTAGTTGCTGTCCCAAAAGCAGCAGAACTGCCATTTGCTAGTTCACTGGGAGTCAGATGCCTGTAGTTCCTGTGTGGAACATTTGCAGGGTTTAAAGTCAGCGCTTGGTCTTTAAATACTTTGATTGTAATTATCAAGGCTTGGTATCATAATTACCTTGCACTGCATTTGTCAATTAAATATTTCCAGAGTCTCTCCTTCTCTCCAGTTTCCCATGAAATGAGGTTACCTAATCTGTCTCTCATTCATGCCCTAGGGCCGCCAGCACGTTTGGGCTCTCCCCGTGGCTAAGCTGTACGACAGCGCGTACTCTTTCCGCGTAGCTGTGCCGGTAAGGCTTTTCAAATGACAGCACAGCAAAAGACAAAGAGCTTTTGAACTGAAAGAACTTGCTATATGAATCTCCTTTATTTTTCTTTTGCAGGGTTTTGCTAGCTGCTCAACAGACCGTTACTTTGCTGGAATTTTTTTTACTGATTACTACTTCTACTTTTATCGGCAGTGTAACTAAAATGCTGCCAAATATTCTGTTCTTTGGGGGAAAGATGAGGAAATACTTAATATGAAAAAGAGACTTGCAAATAACCCTGGATATTTTTGGACTTTCTTGGTTTTTTTTCACTTTTAAATTAAAAAAAAAAAAAAGTAGAACAATGAAGTGTTTGTCAACAATCATAGCTCTGCACTGTTTCTAAAAAGACACAAGTTAAAGGAGTATATGGTGTTGTTGTGGGTGGAGTGGGAGCTTCAAAGATTTTTAGAGAAGACTTCCCATTGAGTCACAAGGTGGAGAATTACCTCTGGCTTTCTAAACTCTTCAGAGAGCAATCTAGGTGTGGTTGGATCCAATCTTAACCTCAGACTTGGTCAATGGTTTAAGTTTAAGGAATTCTGCAGGTGTGATTGAACCTTTGTACAATCTCGTCATGCAGAATTAAAGATGGCAAGCCAGATGTATAAAAATGAATTATTTATTATGATAAATCATTAGACAAAAATATCTTAATCAGAATTTCTACAGGTTATAGAAGCTAACACTACTAGTATAATATATGGTGATGTATTATATCAAAGCAATGATATTAAAGATACCAAAAGAGAAACAATTATTTAGTAGAGATCAATGTTACTCACCCATAACAATAAGTGTGGGCAAGCATCTTTAGTTCACCTTAAAAAGCATCTCCACCCAAGGGAGGAATCTCCACACATGCTCCAAGAAGGAGTATGCTAGACATCTCTGCCATTTGAAAGTGGCACTTTTATAGTGTGTGTGTATATATATATATATATATACACTTTGGACTATAATCATATGTCTCCAGGTCAGCTGTGTCAGCTCAGCATCTCCACATAAGGATACTTTACAATACCTGCTGCACCTTCACCTCACTATCAGGATATTTAACTTTGGGGTTGATGAGTCAGATTTGGTTTTGCATAATTCTACACCAAAAGCAGCATGATACCTCCTCTCAGTTCACTAGTGATAGCTTTGCAAAATTTGCATTGCTCAAGTTTTTACTGCATCCCAGACAGAGCATCCTGCAACAGATGTGTAAGTAAAATGATCGTATGGATCACAGTGAAGTTATATAATATTGTATGTATAGCAGACAAGAGCAAATGAGTCAGAACACTGCTGGGAGATGGGATACCCTTCAATTTTCAAAAAATGGGAAGATGATTAAATGTAATTAGCAATAAGGAGACCTGCTTCTGTCCTACAGGCCTATGCCTTCTTTTAGTATCTGCTGCATTCTTTTAGATATAAATAAATTTATTTTTTTGCTAACAGAACCAAAACCAACCAAAACAAACCAAAACTCTAAAAGAGAGATGTACCACTCTGCAAATGCCCTCTAAACTAAGTGTAACTTAGGGAATAACAGGTCAACTCAGTTGTCTGTGTGTTTCCATTTCAGAAAGCAGTTCCAGCATTACCGCCACAGCTGTGTGATTTAACAGTGGTACTGCTATTTCAATGAATTATATTTTAGCTACCTCTATTTTCCCCTCTGAAACTGTACACCAGGAATGAACTATTTACTCCTAAATTCAGGTTATACTTTGTCTTGGTGTTTGTGACTTGTGTGAGTATGATGAAAGAATAGAAATACTGTCTTACCTTTGTGGCTTTCTAAGTTGCATACGGATACACACCTGCATGAGAAAATTATTTCTGTTTACATTTAGGAAATACATTTTTAAGGAAAAGCTATTTAAATGAAATTTTACATTGGTTGCTCAGAAATAAATCAGATATAATAATCAACTAAAGTGTAAATAGCGTTGTAGGGTATGTTCAGATCAATCCTTTTTTTTGCATAGAGAAGAAAAAGTAAATATAATAGAGAGACCGTAGGCTTTTAAAGATTTATGATGTGAAAGCTGCATTTGAGCAACTGTCCTCTGAATGGAAATATTTAGCAGTGAAAGAGAAACATTAGGAAGGAAAATTAATGTCTAAAAAAGACCTTGCCACAGTCTTTGTAAACACTAGTGTGACTTAATTGTGTATTTATTGCCTGACAATGTGATGGGAGAGTTTAATTTGTTTCTGTGCCTTGATTTGGCATTCTTTTGTCACTATTTTGGGATTTCCTTTAAGAATCTCCTGCTCACTGATTTTTTTTAGATGCATGTGCTTAGTTGGGGTCAATTGCAATGTCTGGCATTTTTTCCTTAAATGAATCATTTGTTTGACCTTATGTGTTTAAGGGGGTGTTTTTGTGGTGTGTTTTTTTTTTTTTCCTGGGAAGTATTTGTGGTGTACACCACTGTTCTATAATATTTTAGAGACTAACTGGTGTTGAAACTCTAGATACAAAATAATCAGAAATTTGTGCCTTTAATTTTTTGTAGTCTGTACTTGAGGGTAGAGTCAACCAGTCACAGAGGATAATACATGTGCATTTTGAACAAAAATTCTACTTTTTTAGGCCCACCTGGTTTTCATCACACTGTTCTGGATTGTAATACCCTTCCCAATGGCACAGAGCACTGCAGCAGGAGAATATAAACTCTAAGTGTTTCCTTTCATCAAAAGGCTCTCTGTAATTTGAGGCTAGGGTGAGGCACACATGGGATAGCAACTATTTTTTTTTTCTTAAAAAGCTTGTGGTGATTTAATTACACATTAGTTTACCCATTTAAGAATTTTCAACTCAGCTCTCAGTCTTGTCAAGTTTGAAGCAAGATACTGCTGAAGATTTCCTTCAGGTTTCAGGTGACACATGGCTGTATGAAGGCTGTGTTCTAACATGTCTGAGATAATAAATATCAATCTTGGCAAAAGCTAGGGAAGACCTAGCAGAAATTAAATACTTGGAGCTAAAAGAAGTGTGGCTGGGTGCTCTTTAGCTGCTTACTGGGGTTAAACTGTGACACAACCCCACCCGAAACCCAGTGAGTGACCTACATGACTAAATTTTGATCCATTTTGGACAGGAAATGTAGAAGCTCTAGGAATGATTCTCACTCCCCTAAGTGCCAACTCTTCACTTTACTATGTTTGGGGAAGTGGAACTCATCTTGACAGCACTGGACTGGTGACATTCTTGGCCTCCTGCTGTCCTTCTCCCTTGTATGGCATTGAACTAGAACTACCAGAGAAAAATACCAGCAGCATTTTCCATCCTCTACTGCCAAAGGAAGTATGGACTGAATTTTCCAAATGGAAAGGTTTGAAAAAGTTTAAGCATATTTGTTATTTCTTTTTTCCATTTGTGTGTCCTCAGTAATGAAGTTACAACATTTTTTAATAGTGGTCATTCTAAGTTGAAAGAATTTTTGTGAATACCAAGTAATGAATTATTAATGGCTTACGTAAATTCTACTTGGAACAGGAAATTCTCTTTTCCTTATCTATTTTTACCACAATGTGGTTGTGAGAGACCTTCAGACATCCATTACTGGAATATTTCTGCCTAATTTAAGAGGGAGCTGAGGCAAAGCAAACTGCCAGGCTGTGTGAAAGTCACAGCTGTAAGATGCAGAAGGCAAATGCGGGGCTAGAATGGGGTGATCTTGTACCATCTGATGTAGGTTTCAAACCATGCTGTGCATACCAAGAACATGATGTGGCAATTCATGTTTTTGCTTGACTGTAACACAAATTACTTTGCTGTGATTTCACTAAGTTTGATCTACAAGTGGCAGCAGCATTTGAAGTAAGAACCAGACATCACTTCAAAGCCCAGTGCATTAAGCCAAGAGGCTGTAAAGGCTGAAAATTCTTCATGGTCACTTCATGGAAACCAAGGGCAAGGCAGAAGAGCAGAGGAGGATTTTACTGCTCTGCCTAGAGTTAGGGTTAGCTGATGGTTATGCCTAGGTTTAGAGTTCAGAAAACCACAAAGCCCAGAGCTCCAGGCACACTACATGTAAAAAGGCATGACAAGGAGAACACTAGACTGTCACAACATGGCTCCCTTCACATCCTTTTTCTTATCACCAGTCTCACACCACTGAGGATTTTACTGTTCCACCTAGGGTTAGGGTACAGCTTTGGCAGAGCTGTAGAAAGCTGTGAGCAAAGAGGCATTTTGGTCTCTTACTACAGCTCAGTTCAAGTGACTCCTGTTCAGAAGATACCTGGTAGGTAGTGAGGAGGCTGCCTGGTGACATGACCTGAGCCCACCCTGAGAATTTAGCAATCCCAAAACTGAGTCTGGAGTCCTGCACAGCACAGTTCTGAAGGGAGATCTGGGGGTAAGTGTTTGATTAAATCCTGATTACCTATGTTTTTCTAGAATTTTAGCTTCCTTTATACAATTAGAAAAATACTTTGGGATTTGCTAATGGGTTAAATTCTGCTTACAGTAAAAGAAATTCCTCAGGAGTCACTGACTTGTCGAACTACAAATCTGTTGCATAGAATCTGAGCAAATCCATCTGCAAAATGCAAACCTGATTTATATCAGGTTTACTCTTTCTACTGATACGAGTGCTACAGTGTGTTTAAAATAAGCCAGTTCATTTTAGGTATAGAAACTACTTTCAAAATACAAAGAAAATTAATAATAGTTTTTCAATTGCAGTGCTGTAAGACTTTTATATTATATGTTGCTTTGCATGAAGACATGACTTTAACATGTGACATTATAGTACACTCAGCAGCATTGAACAACTGATGGAAACTCATGATAAGGAATTGTTTACTGATTTTGCCTTCATCTTGGAATAATTCTATTAATGTCCCAGATAAATTGTGCTACAGAGAAACAACTTACTTCAGGTTTGTGCCCTGTATCGCTGATAGTCTGCCACTGCAAAAATCCCAGCTGCTCTGCTGGCTTTTGTGGATTGCTCCTCCACAAGATGTTTGCTTCCTCCCTTGTTCCCTACATGTCAGACAAGGTAAAAGGCAGGACTGGCTTTGATTTGAGCTTTTCTCATATTGATGGGGTATAACTGGCTGCTCCCTCACACAGGGATTTCTTACTTGCCTTTGGAAATATTAAATTGTTCCTATCTGTTTCTTTCTGTGGGCACAAGTTTTGTGTTTTTCAACTTCCTGGCTTCAGATTTTCTTGCTTCTTGAAGAAATATAATTTGGCTGAGTCTCCATCAAATTAGATTGTAATTGGTCAACACTTTAAAATTATTAGTAAGCAGAACATGAAGCTGATGATATCAGCTTGTTAATTTTATGTTGGGTTAAAAGCCAGGATTTCGTTCATTCCAGACAAAAGAATCTTGAGTAATGTCTCTCAAGTTTCTTAAGGGAGATGCTTCTTTTTGAAAGAGGATATTTGGGAAGTTCTAGTTTGTAGCTCCAAAGCTTTGGATAACATCTGTGACACAAGGAGGCTGGGATGCAGTCCCACTCCTCTGTAGACCTGGGACCACTGATGAAACCTTCATGCCTCCATTGCTCACTAATAAAACTTTGCTAATTGTATTTTTACTTCATGAAGGGGAAGAGGATTTGGAAGTGGGTCAGTGTTGTAAGGGTAAATTAATTAGGCACACTGAGATGCTCCAATGTGTCAGGATTATATATGTCTAGGACTAATCAAACAGGTCCTGTTTTAGCAAAACAATGTGCTCAGCACTTTAGAAAAATCAGGCCTAGTGAGAAGTGTACTAGGTCTAGATTTAGCTTTTCAGCTTGAATGCTTTGATTCTGGCATGTTAACTCATTATCCTTCTCAAGCTACAGAAATATTTCTCCAGAAAAAGTATGAATGGATTCTTTTCCTGTACAATGAGTATCAAGTAATTAAAAGAAACTGTTTTCACTATTACGCTTCCACCCCTCTCCCTGCACTTTTGCATGCATAGTATTTGTTAAATTCTTCTAATATGCACAGAGTAATTTTAATTAACATCTGCAAACCATCACATAATACCTGGAGTGGCAGTTGCTGGCTACGAGTCATGCATTTAGCTAGAAGAAGTGTGCTTTCTAAGGAAAGGCCAAAGCATAAGTATGTCCCAGTCCTAGATCACAGGTATTTGCCCAGTGACCTGCTTCCCCTCCTGCTTATCTTTGGGCTGTGCTGGCAGGTGGTCAGGAGCAGCCTGACTGATGCACCCAGGGCACCACAGGCATTGCCTGGAACCTCAGTGAGATTCAAGATGTGCAATGGCACTTTAGTCCTAATGTGTCTTGTCCAGGTACAGTGTCAGTGAAAAAAGAAAAATTCATGCACTCACAGAACTTTGGGCACCTATTTCCTCATAAGCATAGTTTCCTCTCCTCTCTTCAGCTTCACCAAATAGCATGTTTTCTGTCAAAATAGCACATGAATGGACATTCTCAGTGCAAGCCCTACATTCAAAATAGCAGGTTTGCCCTGGCCATCCTGACCCAGTTTTAGCTCTGGTTGCCATGGTGCGGTGCGGGCTGGGTGGCCAGCGGGGCAGGGCGATGTGGGGATGGCACACAAGCCTTTTGTTGCTCCTTGGCCAGGGTCCAGCCAGCTTGTTTCCCCTCTTCTCCCTCCACCCCAGAGCAGCTGGCAGCAGCCCACATCTGCTGATCAGGAGCAGTGGCCAGGCTGCAGCCCTGGTGCCTCTCTGGGTGTGTGTCCTGGAGGAGACACCTTCTCCCAGGCACCAAAGCTGTTCCTCACAGACCAGAAACATCCTTTGGCTGCATGCCCCTGTATTGGATAAGCCTTCATCTTCCTGCTCCTGGGTTTTAAGCAGGCTCCCTCTCCTCATCTAGTTGCTTTCCAGATGTCCTGTGTCCTGCTTTGCTCCCTCCAGAGAAGGAACTCATCACAATACTTTTAAAGGATGAGATCTAAAATAGGTCGTCTTTTTAGCAGGTGACTTCTATGAACAGGATTTGAAACAAAACTTATTATATTAAAGGCAGATTTTGAAATTTCTAGTTGATGTTAAATATATCACAGTTGCCTACATGCAGCAATATAAGCACAAGATTTGCAAATTTGAGTTTAATGTTAATTTAGCTGGTAGATAGTCTGCAGGGTAATCAATGCTTTGCATTTTTCATTCAATCTTAATGTCACACTTTACTTCCAGAACATAATCCAAACCACAGACCAGCTGGCTGTGTTGATTAAAAGCCTTTTTCTGCTTTTTATTAATCTTCATGGTTTTGCCCTAGAATTATGAAGTGGTCATGGTCTATCAGGAAGGAAATCTGCTGGGCCAGAATGCAGTATTTACAAGTTAAGATTTCTGCCTAAAGCATATTGCTGATTCCTAAAATAAGTTGTGTCCTGGCTACTTCGTTATATCTGCAGAGCTTGACATGAATTTGGAACAAAGCTCTTCGGGTTAAATTACTTACAAGTAATTAATTTTGCATTTGGATGACACATTTCCTCACTGAAAACCTAGATTAAGAGAATATCATTAGGGGGTGAAGGTGACAGTGGACTTTTGTTGTCAATAGCCCTATTCCTGCATTTTGGGGGCACAGAGTCATGCAAGCTCTTCCTGTGGACCCATGTGACCTTTACCTTGATGGTAGAGGGAGAATGGTTGGGATCAGGGTAGTGCTGCAAGGGGGAACACCAGAGGTTCCTCAAGATGCACAGCAAAGGGACAAGAATAATTCTCAAACTGGA
>WBND01000102.1:1630356-1738113 GCA_013398595.1 Tychaedon coryphoeus | reverse complement strand
CAGCAGGAAGGAAATCTGATTCCCAAAATTAGCCCAAAAGCTGCCAGGACACAGTTTTGATATTCCATCCTCTGTAAAATTCTTTGCACAAAGGCAGTTTGTTCAGACTTGGTGAGATAGACCTCAAACAAGTAATGTGCTCTGTGTGTTGTTGCTTTTTTGTAAAAAACTCTTTGATCATGGTGAATTGAATTTTTAACAAATTTGATGTGATGATAAGGCAATCACTTTAGCATGTATTTTTTCAATTCTCTCTTGTTAACAAAATGAGGCAGTAGCTAAGCATGAGCTATATTTTCTGACTTCTCACAGTGTTAATTAGAGGCAGTGATTATTCTTGCTGATGTGTTTGGGTACCTTTACATCTAGTGGTGGTTATAATGGTTGTGTCCTGTAGTTATGCCTCCCATACATGGGCCAAGACCCTACACTTAAGGATGATACCCTGAAAATGTTGCACAGGGAGACAGATCTGCTTACAGAGCTTTGCTGCACTCTTCCCTTCCCTGCTCTGTGTTGATGTTGAGGACTGTGTCAGTGCATATGTTTGGGGCAGAAAGAGCACAATATGATGATGCTTCTAAACAATGCCTACTAGTACCTCCAGTTTTTGCTGCAGGGCATTCAGTTTTGTGTTAGGCTTTACTCTTTTATTTCCATACTTGCATTTAACTGCAAACACCCATTTTTACTACAAAGAATAAGTTTCCTTTTGGACTTTGTACCATTGCTATCTGCTTTGAACTTTAGCAAGGGAATGTGAGATGTGCAGGTTGAAGAGCCAAATTTTTCTCTAAGGTTTTCTTTCACTGAGGAATGATATGCTTCAGCTCAGCATGGCTCTCACCAGTGCAGGGATATCCATCCTACAGCAGAGTAGGACAGGAATGGGCCAGGAAGACATGGAATACCTGCAACATTAAACCTCTGGCCTTTCATGATACCAAGAAGAATGAAGTTTCCTCTGAGCCAGATCTGCTGTGACTTGGACAGTTGAGCACAAGCTCTGACCATCTGTGGATGGAGTTGTTCTCTAAATTTTTGTGGGTGTTGTAAGCCTTTATTGGGCACCCTGTCTGCAAACTCATGATTCTCAGTTTCTAGGCTGCTTGGGAGTCTGCTGCAAGCTTATGATTTTGCAATTTTAAACTTTAAGAAGCAATTTCTTTTTCTTCCTTTGGAGGGTCTTGGCTGCAAAAAAAAAGTGACTTCCTGTCTTCCCAATTTACTTTTGTCAGTTTTTTTAGGCATTGATAATAGTTACCTAATTTCTTCAGGCAAAGAAACTTGCATTAGCAACTTGTTGAGGTAACCTCATGCCAGTAGGATGCTGGTGAGCATTGCTTGACTGGCTGCTGAAATCTCAAGGGCCTTAAAAAAACAAACTATGAAAGCTACTGTGTGGGACAGGTTAATTGCCTTGTTTTTACCCTCATGACTGCACAGCTCTTACTTTCATTGGACTTTTGCCATCTCAGGTATTCTCTTTGCTAAAGTGCAATAACAGCTGGGCTCTGGCTGCTGAAGTGACAGTAGTGGTATTCAGTTCCTTCTCTCCCCCTGTAACCTCCTGTGTTCCCATCTAGCTTCCCCCTACAGCATCATGGCTGAAGCAGTACCAATTATCCTCTTCTCCCTTGTTTTATGACTTTCCTAAGTGATCTGCTTACTTTAAGGATCTGACTATTGCATTGTCTCTTGGTAACTTTAAATTAAATTAAATTTTGGAATTTAATCCCAAATAATTAAATCCCAAGAATTTAATCCCAAAATTAAAATTCTTGCCTTTATCTTCCAGAACTGTTCAATGGGCTTGGAATCTCTCTGCAGACTTTTGTGTTTCTCCTTCCTTCTAGGCCATCTCTTTTGTCCCTATACTCTCTCATGTAGATCCCTCTTTCAGGTCACAGTTTCCTACAAATACTAGCCTAAGTCACTTTCATACCACGGTTTTGTTTCTTCAACAACTTCTATGTTTGTGATGATCTTACTGACTTCAGCCAGTGCTCCAGGCAACTCTGATGGGCCTCTGGGAACAGAGCAGACCTCCAGGTGCTTTATCTGCACATGCTCCTGGGCACAGAGCACAAGCTGGATGCTTCACAAGCAGAAAATATCTAAAAAAAAAAAAAAAAAAAAAGGAGTGGTTAACAAAAAGAATGGAAACTCTGTGTTTCTGGTTCACTTTACTGTCCCTTAAGGATTTATTTTTGCATTAAGTTGTGTGGTTATGTGTGTTTTTCAAGACAACAAAGAGCGACATGAAGGATCTCATTTAGTCCATCTGTCTTAGCAGGGTTTAGTTTCCTAGCCTCTGTTCAGATAGCTACCAAGAACCATATCCCCTGTGTTTACTTACTTAAACTGAATTAGGTATGATGATTACACAAATCAAAACAAAAATGGTCTGGGTATACAAGAAGCAACAATATTCTGTTTCTGGAATAAGGTATATGTAGATTTTTTTTTTTCAACCTAGAAATAATTTTAAAAATCTGACTCTGTCAAAGTAAGCGTATTAAAGCAGATGGCTGAAAGAAGACCCATATGCTGTACATAGTATATGATTTTCTTTCTCTTCCATGTCTGCCCTCTGAGAGATGAAAAACTCCAAGGGCTGAAACTGAAAGCATCATTAAATGTTAATCTTCTGGGGCTTCCTTAGTGCTGGGGAGGTCAAGCTCAGCTGCAGAGCAGGGTGACAGATGGAGCATCCTGTGTGCGATCAGCGGGCGCTGCCAAGAGAGACGCGCGTCTGTGCCCGTGCCCGAGCTCTGCCCGGCCGGGAGCGATGATCTTGCTGCCCATCCCAGGGCGGGAGCGCTCCGGGGACCCGGCCCCTCGTGCAGCGTGGACACCGAGCCAGGGAGGATGGCCTTTAGATCAGGGCTGTAATGAGCTTTCTGCCTCTCTGAGCATATTGTAACCTGCAGGCAGGAAAATGCGGTTTTTGAGAGTGGTTTGCCCTGGCGTAGTGCTGAGCTGGGGATCTCTGAGTCCCTCTGAAGGGCAATGTCCCTGCTGAGCCCGGCTCCTGTGCTTTGCATCACCTTGTGTTAGGAAGGCTCAAGTCTTGGAGACTTACCATGTTTGCAAAATTAAGTTGAAAGCTCTTGACTGACAGCCTGAAGGGCTTTTCACATGAACATGTAAAGCTATGCTGCAGCTTTGGCAGAAAAACAGGGTTTTGCTTGGTCTCTAGATACCCTTGCTTGTGACCAGGCTCCCAGCATTGCTGCACTTTCGGCATCACCACTTTGTAACTCACTAGCTAATTTAGTCATGAAGCTGCTGACAGGAAAACAAACCAGCTGAGTTCCATCCTAAAGCTTTGGCTCAGCAAAAATGGGAACAGTACCCAAATCCATGCCTGCCCAGCTGCTTTTTGCCGAAGTCCTTTGCAGTGGAGGAGCTGAGACTGCTCCTCGGGGCTGCCAGGGCAGACAGGGTGCATTAGGACCTGTCTGCTCTTGTTCAGGAGGGAGATAACACGAGCACCAGTTCAATGTGACCTCTCCCAGTGGCATTGCACACAGCTGTCTGCAAGCCTCATCCTCTGTTGCACTGCTGCAGTGTAAACCTGTGCCATGAGAACGAGTGTTCAGCTACATGGTGCTTTACAGGGAGAAGTGGAAGCCCACCCCAAAAATATTAGCGGGGTCTCTACAAATATTTCTGATGAGCCCTGCAGCAGTGTAACTAGAGAGCCTTCCCAGTCTGAAAAACTCTCCTGACATTTTCATCAAGGATTAGGGGAAGTGGAGCAGCTCTCTTGACTCTTTAGGAGAGGTCTTCTGACATCTGCTGCAGGATAATGGTGGTCCTTGTCACATTTTCCATATGTATGAATTTCACTTTAGGGAATCTGGGCAGGACAGTTTATGTCAGCTCATGTATTGAATGGAATCGTGTATAATTTTCTGGGTAATCCAAGTTAAACATCAGTTCCCACACCACTAAGTGGTTCATTGGAGGTTTTCTTCTTGCTTGCACTGCCTGCATTTGAGCTCTGAGCTAGAGTGTATCAAGGTGATTTTAGTGGGGCACAAGGGCCACTGGGAGCCACCTCTGTCCTCCATGAGAAAAGCCATTCCCAATACTGACCATTAGCCTTGCCTGTGATGAACAGCAACTCTTCTCTGTTTCACATATTGTTGGTGCTTTCACCCTTGTTAATAAGAATTGGTGTTGTGTTATTTTGACCCATTCTTTGTTGTTTTTCTTGATGAGTTCCTCTAAGCAAACAAAATTTGAAGGGTAGACTTTAGAAATATCTAGCATGCCTATATATCTTTGTCAAGCTTCAAGCACAGGAAAGAGGGAACAGATAAGCTGACAGATGGAAAAGGATACAGCTGAAGGAATTGATCCATGAAGGGGCCTCTTTAACATGTGAGGCTGTTTTGTACTTCCTACCTTTGCTTTCATTTGGATTATAATGTCAAAACAAAGTAACTGAAGCACAGGCAGTGATACTTGAAGGAAATGACACTTTTATGACAAATTAACCATTTCCCTACTTGAGGAGAAAGTACCTTAGGCACAAGCTAGATGGTGCTAGAGCATATGGCTAAAATGATGTTCACCTAACAGCTGTGTGAAATTAAAATATGATGATCAAAACAGACTTTACTAAGGGAACCTCAGTAGGGTTAGAGGCTTTTTAACACCTGGTTTTGTCTGTTGCTTTTGTTCTGGCTGTATAAAAGTTGTTTCTACATCCCTGAGACTCTCAAAATGCCCTGTCAAATACATTAACTTATGGAAACTGCTCTTTGATATTCTTATTTTGAACTGATTAATACAGACAACCCTGCTCTGTGTTTTGAAGTAAGGTCGGTTTTGTCTCTCTCTTTCACTTCTGTGTTTGCATTACATCAGGAGAGCAGTCAGACATTCCCCATTGCCAAAGGGCAGTGCTGCTTAGCATGGTGCTTGTGAAGAAAGATGTGCATTGTGGAGTGAGTGTTCAAAAGCATTTGTGGGACTAAAGGGCATAATTCCCATTGAAAACCAGCAGGAGCTGTACTTAGGAGTTTCCTATACTGCAGAGCTTCCCCCAGCAGGCTAATGTCTGTACTTCCCCTGCTCAGACTTAGGGAAAAAAAGCACCCATGGCTGTGATGTAAATGATGAAGTGATTTTTAGAAGTTTTGACATGCTTAAGATATGAATTAGTTTGACCTGAGGAATGAAAGAATGTCACGCTTTCAGCTGTAACTGCAGTCAAAAATTTGTGACCATAAACGTAGTCAGAGGATCTAATAATGCCTCTGGGGCCTGTGCTGCTGCTGTGCATTTTGATAGCACTTCAGGGTGATTTACCCCATGCAACACAGCACAGAGTGCCACTGATTGGAAGCATGCATTTGCTTCAGAGCAGAACAGAGAGGGAAATAGTACCATGCAAGCTGAACAATTATCTTTTTAAATTATTTTAAATTTTTTTTTAACTTTTAATTTTTACAGTTTTTGAAATGCAAGATCTTTGCTCTTTTAAAAGCACGGGCTGTGAAGACTTTAAGGTGCATATAACTTCTTCCACATAAGAAGTTGAACAGAAAACAAGGAGACTGCTCACTTAGGTTAAAATCCCATGTGCTTTAAGATTTCATACTTAGTACCTTTGTTTGTATTGTACAACTTTATCAGCGCGTGGCAGGCACAGCAATGTCCCCACACTGAAATGTGATGTGATGTGATGGACAGAGCACTGTGTGGTGAGTCAGGAGGTGTTTCTCCAGGCTCTTCCCTTGACTCACCATATGATATCCTGCAGGGCTTAGTCTCTGCTATTCACTTACAAAATGTTATAAAAATGTTTTCCTAGCCACATAGAGTGCTGTGACATGTGTGGGTCACTGACTGTAGCAAAAGGAGCAAAACTGGAAAAGCTGAGTATGTTCCATGCATGCAAATATGCCTGGAGGTTAATAATTTAATTGGCAGAGTGCCCTATTTTTCTGGCTAATGGGCCTGCTTAGTGAGCTCCTGCAGTGCCTGACATACTGGCCTGCTGCTGTTCAGACACAGTTGTACATCTGGTGAACTGAGCTGTGCTGCTCCATCTCTCAAACCCTGTTGGTGAGTGTGTCAGAGCTGAGGTGGTGCCTAAATTCTCAGCCAAAGAGCTGTGCTTTTGTCTGAGGCTTGAGGTCATGCTGGCAGTGTCCTTTTTGCAGTGTGCAAGGAGATGGGTGGGCACAAGGGGAAACTGCTGTGATGGGTGGAAGAAATGGTGCTTGCAGAGCACTAGTGCTGCCCTGTGAGGTGTACATGTGGGAATATAGGTCAGTGAAACATCCAGAGGGGTTGCACAGCTGCAAAGGGCATGTTTACATGCACTGAGTGCAGATGGTAGGCTTGATCTAGACAAGCTGCTGCTGCTGCTGAGCAGCCTGTGTGTGCCTGGGGAGGGGGTGCCAACACTCACTGTCCAAGCCTGGTCCTCACAAATAGCTATGGTGCCTTGGTCCAAAGCAGCCCTCAGGCTGGCAGGGCTGTTTTGTCTCTGGAGTGGGTGTCATCTGTGATGCAGGACGGTTGGGAATTAGGATTGCCCAGGTCCCATGGCTGCCCTGCGAGTCCTGGCAGGGCTGTGTGCCTGGTTCTTGGAACTTCACTGGGCTTCGTCACAGTGGATGTGAGCAAGGTGAGGCTTGGGGGTCAGAGCAGGTATTGTCAGTGTTTTCTGGCTGTATCAACTGATCTAACAGACATGGGCTTGGATCCACAAGCCTTTTTTCATGCCTGAAGTAGTGGCAGCCAGTTTTGCTCTTATGCAAGCCAAAACAGCTTCACTTGCATCAGCTGGTGAAGTATTTACAGGTTTGCACTATGAGGTGTCCCAAGTTTCATAGTTCTTTCCTGCTTACATGTGTGTGCAGCTTCTTGTAAAACTTCTCTATTCTTTGCTGCTTGTGTTTATTTGACTGCCATGATTACCCTGGTGCCAATACACCTGATGGATGAAGGGATAGAGAGCAGCCCTGTGGAGAAGGACTTGGAGGGGCTAGTTGGTGAGACGTGGGATATGTGCCAACAATGTGTGCTTGACACCCCCAAAGCCAAATGTATCCTGGGCTACATCCAAAGCAGTGGGGCCAGCAGGGTGAGGGAGGGGATTCTGCCCCTCTGCTCTGCTCTGTGAGACCCCACCTGGAACTGCATCCAGCTCTGGGGTCCCCAGCACAGAAAAGATATAGACCTATTAGAGGAAGTCCAGACTACAGCCATGTAAAAGATCTGTGGGCTGGAGCACCTCTACTATGAGGAAAAACAGAGTTGGGGTTGTTCATCTGGGACAAAAGAAAGCTCCAGACTCCAGGGAGATCTTGTTGCAGCTCTGCAATACAAACAGAGGGCTTTTAAGGAAGGGAGAGACTGTTTGGTAGGATTTGTAGTGATAGGACAAGGTGTGATGGTTTTAAACTAAAGAGGGGAGCTTCAGATTAGGTACAAGGAAGAGGGCCTTTATGATGAGGTTGGTGAGACCCTGGAACAGTGTCCCTGTTGCCCAAGTTTGGAAGGCACATGCAGCTCAACAGTGAGTCTCTCTGTCTCTTAAGACCTTTGAAAGGTTTTGGTCTGAATGTTATGTGATGCTAAATAAGCAGGTGTTTATCTGACAAACTTGCCTTACTCAGTTGTTCTGTCCTCTGCAAAAACATGGAAAACATGAAAACACAGTTCCTTGCGTCTTTCTGGAGGAGAATTTGAGGCTGTGGGGAAAAGTTTGCTGATTGTGGAAGCCAGATGTTCCCATTTGGCATTCAGTGTGTCTCCCTGTCCATCTTAGAGTGAAGCTGCAAGGTTGGTTCAGTGGCAGCCCTTCTGAGTTTGTTGCCTGTTCTGATTTATGAAATAAGCTAAATAAAACCTATTCCATATGTTTATTTTACCAGAAAACCTATTTATTTGTGATACCACAACTGAGCATGTTCATGGATATTTAATCCCTTCCAGGGTAAGGCAAAGATTTGCTTTACAAGGAATTTTAAGTCTAATGTTAGTTCTGCCTTAGCCTGGATTATGCAAGGACTGACAAAAATTAATTTAGTGGTTTATTCCTGCTGTGAACAACTCAGGGTTTTCTTTAGGGATTCTAAGATTGTTCTTACTAGTAATTAAATCTTAATCATGTTTTTGCCAAAAGTAGTATATTTGACTTGGAAGGGGGAAGATCTCTCTGTGTCTGTCTGTCCCTCCTCCCAGTCGTGTTTGCCTTGTCAGATTTTCAGTCTCTGACTCCACAAATGGATACCTGATCCACTGTGCCTGAGCAATTCCTGTTCCTCATCCTGCCAGGAGTCATTTCATTTTGTTCCCCTGGCATCCAGATGAGGTTTTCCTTCCCGGGAATGACACTTGTTCTGTGCCAGGAGCCAGGGACGCACAGTGTGCCTGGCACAGGGCCATCATGGCAGGAGCTGCCTGCTGCCCAGCAGGGCTGTGTGCTGACATCAGAGGGCTCCAGGTGGGAGGCCCTGGAGAGCTCCTGCTTCTCATCCATCCTGAGGGATTTGATTTCCTGGCACGGTTACCTCGGCTAAATGACTTCTGTCCTTGTAATAGCCAGCCTGGAAAACTGTATGTGTGTGACAGAGCAGGGAATCTTGCTAGATTTAGAAAAAGATAGTGTGTTATGCAGTGTGCAGATGTATTTGTGTCTATTGTCTTGTTGTGTAATTAATCCCAAATGTATCCTACTCTGGATTCTGGTATCATATTTGTCTTTTCAGGACTTGAGTCCCTTCTTTGCTCTCCCCAA
Organism: Tychaedon coryphoeus; assembly: GCA_013398595.1. Classification (NCBI taxonomy): domain Eukaryota; kingdom Metazoa; phylum Chordata; class Aves; order Passeriformes; family Muscicapidae; genus Tychaedon; species Tychaedon coryphoeus. Next base: position 1,729,343 of record WBND01000102.1, on the reverse strand, counting down.
AACCACAGAATCAATGAGGTTAGAGAAGACCTCTGAGATCATCAAATCCAACCTGTGATATAACACCACCTAGTAACCAGACCATGGCACTGAGTGCCACATTCAGTCTTTCCTTAAACACCTCCAGGGATGATGACTCCGCCACCTCCTTGGACAGCACATTCCAATGCCCAGCCCTTTCGGTGAAGAATTTCTTCCTAATGTCCAATCTAAACTTCCCCTGGTGTGGCTTGAGACTGTGTCCTGTTTTCTGGTTGCCTGGGAGAAGAGACCAAGTCCCACTTGGCTACAGCCTCCTGTCAGGTGGGTGTAGAGACTGATAAGGTCTCCCCTGAGCCTCCTCTTCTTCAGGCTGAACAACCCCAGCTCCCTCAGAGTGTCCTCACAGGACACGTGTCTGGATCTTGCACCAGCCTTGTTGTCCTTCTCTGGACATGCTCCAGCACATCAACATGCTTTAAATGTCCTTCAGTGTTATCCTGAAAGAATTCTGTGTTCTTCTCAAATGCCATATTACTATTATTATTTTGTTTCTAGAAATGCTCATAAAAGCTGTGTGTCCTTTCAGGAAGGAGAATGACTATCTTCCTGGTTTTCAACATCATCACCATCATCAAAACAATGCTCTGTGTCAGGATAATCTTCAAAACCATGAAGTCAGGAAGTTCTACAAAAGCTTTTGTACAAAGAGTTCAGTTTGTAGATGAATTAACTACCATGAAAAAAGCAACGTGAGAAAAAGTAACAAAATCTGATCACCTTTCCTGTCTCTTGCTCAGACTACTACATAGATATCTGTCCTAATGACAAATCTTTACAATTAGACATGGATTTGCTTTTAGCTAAGGACAAACTATACAATCTATTGGAATGGGGTTTTCTTGTAACTGTTTTCATTCTGGAACCATATCCTGGACTATGGGGCTTTCCAATTTAATGTACAAACCTTTTCTTTTCTTTTTTCCCCCCATTCAAGAGTCAAACAGGTATGCGTATATGTATGAATGCTCATTTCCATACAATTCCTTGATTTTTACTTTTGAGAGTACACGTACGTGTTGCTAGATGTGAAATATTTAGAGACTGTAGGGCTGAAAATTTGGGTTATTTCACCTAGCTTTATCGCAGCTTTGTCCTTTGCATCACTCAAGGGCTCACTCTGCTGTGAAAATTACATGCATAATCTTGGATAAACCTTTTATTTTCATTTCTTTGTTTTGTTAACTTTTGCAGACGTTGTCTACATGATGGTGATAAAAGTTAAGCATCTGTAGACATTTGCCAGAAAGAATATTGGGATACTTTCCCATTCTTCTCTTGTTTGTCTTAGAGGACTAGAGGGGGATTTGGTTTGTTTCTGGCTGCCAGTGACATGTGCATTGCAGATGCCAGAAAGACCTTCAGAAGATTCAGACATTGTCATGCAGGAGCTACCAGCAGTGACAACTGCATGTAATTTAGAGAAGCTATTCAGTAATTCCTCCTGTTCTCACATGAGTTTGTGAAAATGGACCAAAATGGTGGTTTCCACTGCTCAAACCAGTGACCAATGTAAAGGAAAAAAGCTTTTTTTTTGTGATTCAAATTGTCTGCAGCACATGCCAGTGTTCAGAGTCACACCACCACAGCCAGATCATTTCAGTATGGAGCATGTTGTAAGAAGCTTCTGTCACCCACTCTGAAAGATCAAAAGCCTTCAAGATGTGCACGTGTTTCACAGTTAGCAGTAATTGGCTTAATGTCAGGCCTTGGTATGATATTGGGTTTGAATTTTGTCTGTCTGAACTAGCACAGCAGTTAAGATTTACCTAGCCTATAGTGTTAAGAATGGCATTCAAAGTAGTTTACCAAATGACTAGTACCAGAATAAGTTTCCTTCAGGTGCTCTTCTTGGGAAAATGCACTGAAAAAGCAGATGCTGCCTTCACCAATGGTAAGATCCATAGCCTCTTCTCTAGCTTGGATAAACTTCCTTATACTATGTAGGGCATTCAACTTTGAGTGCCTTTGAAAATGGAGGTATTGTGACAATATTATGTGACGCCTCTAGGTGTGACAGCGTTTCCTCTGGATTTTCCAGAGCAACCTGCTTTCCTCCTCTTCCACCCACAGACCATCAGAGCCTTCTTCAATCCTTCTCTTCCTACATTTCCCTGTCTTCCTCTGACTCCCCAAAGCCATCTCCAGGTGCTGCCCTACCAGTACCTTGCCAGTAGCAGAAGCCAAGTAAGCTGCAGCTGGTTTGACTCAATGCTTTTGCTCCCATTTTGTGCCCTCCAGGTTCTGCTTTGCCCCCAATGCAGTACTCCACTGCCTTGCTCTATGTTCAGCAGGAGAATTAGTGCCATTTAAGAGAGTATGGTCATTTTTCTGGTGATTAAAGAGACAGAAGTTGAAGGTTGGCCAATAGGATCCCCACTGGTCAGTGCCAATACCCCAGTGAGAGCCCTGGCAATGCCATTACATCCTTAGTGGACTCCAAGTCAGCCATGAATGCATAAGGATAAAGCCAGGACTCGGTTCCCCATCCAGTCTAGCTCTAGAAATCCAGCTGAAGGCTTTTATGATGGGGGGTGGGTGTTGGATTCAAGCACCAGCAGATCTTGAAACCACAAAAGGCACTGAGTCCTGCTGGTGCCTTCTGTGCGTTTGTGAAAGTCAGGTTCCTCTGGTGAAATTATTTTGAAGGATAATGTAAGGAGTATGTGAGCTCCCAGAGGGACAATTTCCTCCTTATGCAAGTGGACTGTTTTCACTGCCTCCAGTTTTCACCTGTGTTGTACTTAAGTGAGGATGAGGGGAAGGCAAAGTCAAGGCTCTTTGTGTTGATTACGTTTAGGCAGCAGATTACTCCAGTGTTACTGATGTGGTGGGGCAGTGGCAGCAGGAGGGATGGAGCTTAACTGTTCCTGCCTGGTTTCCTGCCTCATTTTGGCAGAAAATAGGATAAATCTATAGCTTACTCTCTTTTTCTGCAGCCTTCATCATGCTGACATTGATGTCAGTCTGTGCTGGCTTGTTTTTTCCTGCAAACACAAACAGTGCTTGATGTGCATATTGTCATTTTCACAGCCTGTATGGTCTTCTCAGGTTCCTCAGGTGCTTGGCAGGAAGGGGTTATTCAGCAGCAGCTTTAATTCATGGCACCTTGGGGAGTCAGAGATGGTCCTCAACGAGGGCAAACAGCTAATCCCAAGCCTAGTACTAACCTCTGTCTAGGGTGGTCTGGTCATTGGCAATGAAGGAGCATGGGAATAATTTAAGAAAATGTGAACCTTCCTGAGAAAGGAACAATTCCTGAAGCTGCTGTCAAACTGCATGTCTACAAGGGACCCCAGCTGGGTCTCTGGGGCTGTAGGCTTATACCCCCTTAAACATGAAGGTGGAGCTGGCTGACCAGAGGAAAAGGCAACCAAGTGCAAAACCTTCAAAGGCTTCAGCTATTGTTTTTTTTCTACCTGGGGTCAACTCCCTTAGAAGTGAGACTTTCTGGATAAATGAGCCTAGGAGACACAAGAATTTCTGCCAGTACCAAGAGGCTGGGTAATCAGTCACATTAATTTGGGCTAAGTGAAGCATGAATGAGGCTTTTACTATTCATTCAATGTTAATCATATTGTTAGCTAGAATAACAAAACTGACTCTGTAGAAATCCAGTCTAATTTCCTTTTGTTGTAAAGTTAATCCAACCATGTTGTTATTGCACAGAAGTTCCGTCTCCCTAAAAGATCTTTGACATTGCCTTAACATCTTTTTCATAAGCTTAATTCTCCCAATTGAATTTTGTTTTGGTATTTAGCAGAGAAAACCACTCCACGTACTTTGTGGAAATAAACTTTTAATCATCTGTATACCCTTAAAAAGGGAGACTACCAAACATCCAGGCAGAGTGTGATAACTCTGAAATAATAAGGAAAAATCAGGTGAGAAATCATAATATAAATAGTGATATAGACATTGTCCAGAAGGTAAAATCACATGAAAAATATTAAGTATATCTTCCCTCAGAGATGAGACAGACAGCTGTGTGTTTATCCTCATTTCAGGGGTGAGAGAAAACAAGGCTTGGAAAAGATGTCTTAATTAATGTTATTTAATCTGTATTTTGACTCAATTAATAATTAGTTCACATGTATTGCCTAAACTTTGGCTAATAATTGTTCTTCCTTAATATATCCTTAAAATACAGAATCACATAGAAGAAAAGGTTTAGGTCAGTTAATCGAAACAATCCCAGCCTTGACTTTTGATGATGACATAATTAAGTAAGTTCAAAATTATAATTAAATCCTATTTTCAAGTCTGAATTTTGAGTGTACCTCATGCCCTCTGCTCAAAACATTACCTCCAGATAACCTTGCATACTTCATACACAAAAGCACAAAAATATGTACACACAGACACAAACTAAAATTCGCTGGCAGCCAATGCATCTGACTTTCAGCCAACTGCACTTGTCTGGTGCTTGTTCTTAGTGATTTAGTGTTATTTCTTTTGTTTCAAATTCATATAATGTTGAGTTTTCATCACAGAAGCAATGAGGTCACATTCGAGTGGTTGATCAGATCAGAGAATGCTGCTGAGTCATCCCAAGTGTGAGTATAACCATCTCCTCCAATAACCATCTTCCCCAAGTCCACCTTGATGTGCTTAAGCTGAGCTAAGAGAGCAGGGAGGTGGCTGGGTCTGCCCTTTCCATCTTGCACTCCCCTCTGTGGAGGTGTCAGTAGCTGCACCATGGTGCCACAGGGTGGTACATTGGATGCAGGCTGAGAGCACACTGAGACCTGGTACCTCCAAAGAATGAGTGCTTGCCCAGACCCATCAGCTGATCTGACACCCTGTGTGGCAGCAGCACCCCCAGCCCTGCCTGAGAGACTATGGGAATGTGACATGGGCATGGCTGAGGTGCCAAGTCCACACTGAAAGGAGGTGGTGTTTTTCTCTTAGGCAGAAAGGAGCGCCAAGAAAGGACACCCCAAATTCCATCACCTTTGAAAACTGGGGAGGTTGTATATATTTTAGCTCAACTCAGTCCTGAAGACTCATTACCTGGAGGTTCTGGTTGTTATCAGTGCAAAGTGGTTGTCTCTGTCTGCAGGTACCAAGGTGGGGCCATAAATTGCCACTGGGGAACACTTTCCCTGGTATTTGCTCTCTCTCGGCTTTGTGTGTCATAAAATAATTAACAGATGTCTGTGAGAGTAATGTAATGGGTTGTTGTCACTGTTTTGTGGATGTAGGGACTGCCTTCCAAGATAATCCCAGGTCCACACCTAGGTCAATGCTCTATGTTCCATACTGCTCAGCGTTGATGGGAAAAATGCCCATAAACGCTGTAATAACATGTTGCCCATGTGTTCCCCTTGACCTCTGTGTGATGCCTGAGCACCAGTAAAGCTTTCATCTTTTTCTCCAGTGTGTTGAGGAAAATGAGAACATTTTTATAGGTTGCATTTTAAGGAAAGTGTCCTGAGGACTCTCTAATGCTCCTGAGGTTTCTGAGTGCTACAAAACTATGACATATTTATAAGCACATTTCAGTTGCAATGCTAATCAACTGAGGCTGACATCCAGCATTTTGTTAGGGAAGGCTTTCAATCCTACAGTGCTTTTAAAAATTGCTTTCCTGCATACATCTATGAGTAGGCTCATTGCCTGCTACATGGTCCCCAGTACTCCCAGTACTGGGATTTTCATGTGTGGGTGAGGGGCAATTTCTGACTGGGTGGACAGGGGGTCTCTGCATCCTCAAATTCAGGTGCTTCTGGTGAGACTGCAGCTCTGGCCCTGTGAATGGGAGGGGTGTGAGGTGAGCCATGCTGGAGATCTCCAGTCCAAAAGCTCAATCACGAGCCCCTCAAACCATCTCTAATTGTCCATCAGGTGCTTTAGCAGGGAAAGGTAAGTACGAGGTCAAATGGCTTCCAGATCTTGCCTGTTGGAATTACGGCTCAGGTGTTGCATTTTTATCATTAGCTGGTATTACATTTGCCTGTATGTTCCAGAAGTATTTTAATTTGCTATTTCAGAGTCCCCTAAGCTACACAGTTTCAGTTGCCATATCCTTTTCATGGTCATGACTTCTTATTTCTCCTCTTCTCTTTGACTTCAGTTTTTTTTTTTTTTTTTAATGGAGCTTTTTGGCTTTGCACCTCAGTGCACAGAGTATAATGGCCCATTGGGAATTATTTTTCTGCAGCAGAGGCTGGGAGATCATTGTTCTCCTCTGGAGAGGTCATGGCTGAGTGAAGACCAGTAGACATGACCAGCATCTTTTCACACTATCCTGGAGCAGTTTCATGTGACAGAGGTGACCTCCTTTGTTCCTTAGGATAAATCTGTCTTCTTCCAACTTATTCTCATTTTGCAAGAAGCTGGGGACAGAAATTGTCCTCAAGAAATTCTATTTTGAAAATGTAGTTGGAGCTTTGGCTATTTTGTTTAATAGAATTGTTAACAGATAGAATCAGATGTCCAAAATTCTTTTAATTTTGACTGAATGGTATAAGGTTAATTAATTGCCAATTGATTTTTGTGAACAACGTTGGAGAACAGGAATTATGAAACATAAAATCAGTTGCAAAGTTATCAATCTTCAAAATTATTTGTTTTAATCATGTGCCTTTTATTTAAGCTACAATTGTTGCTTTGTATTTAAACTTGTATTGTGATTGCTATGTTCTAGTTAAAGAACAATATATAATTTAAAATAGAAGAAGAGAAAGCAATCTGCTCTGATAATGCCTTACTTCAAGCATAGATTTCTGCACCCCTGCCAGGGCTAGCCCCATCTGACATCAGGCAGAGCATAAGAGGGCAGTGAATGAACCATCCTCTGCATAGTTTAGGAGCAAAGGTTGCTGCCCCTTGGTAGTTTTCACCCACAGCTGTCACAGTGGGGCATGGTGTCATGGATGTCAGTCTGTGTGTTATTCAACCACAGCCAAGGAAGCCTCTTGCAAAAGCTGGAATTGTAGAAGCACTCTGCTGCTCCCTACTTTGGCAGAGAGATCATGGGTGAGCAAAGGGAGATTTTTTTCGTGTTCTGAAGGTCACAGCCTTTCCCATAAGATGTGGAAACACGAAGATGAGTTGGTTTGCAGGAGCTGATGCTGCACTTGTGTCTCTGTAAGGCACCTCTGAATAAAGGAGCACAGCTTCCAGCACTGTCGTTTCAGCACTTTGCTTACTTCCAACACAATGGCAGGTGTTGTTTTGAGTTAGTGGGAAAGTAGTCATCATCAAAATTACAGTGTGATGGGCTTTAGCACTTACCAAGAGCTATGTATCTTTGGTATGTTTATCAGTATTTAATCTGCAAGATTGCATTGCCTCAGCAGAAAAGTTGACATTGAACTGCTTTCTGGATTCTCTCAAGCACTGTAAAACACAATTATCTCCACTCAAGCACTCTGCAGATAAACTAGAAAATTAATTACTCTCAAATATTACCCTTACAAGCTTGTAAAAGCACTGAAATAGCTCATGTAACCTAAAAATCCCAGTGAGAAAAATTTTTTTATTCTACATAGTTACTTGATGCCAACCCTATATGTTGTTTAGTTGAGCTTCACCTCAGTGGTATTCAGATTAGAACCAAAAAATTGATCGGAGTGCTCTTTCTGTCAGTTTTGCACTCAGCCAGCCTGGCAGGTTTGCTTTTTCCATGAGGCTGCTGAGGTTCTGTCACACAGAGCCAAAGCTTTGAGGCTGAAGTGAGTCCAATCTCTCAGTGGCCACAATGTCTTCACACTTGCAAGGGGGAAGAACTCCTCAGGAGCTGTGGCTGTGTCCTTTCTGTGAGCTTAGAGGGAAGGGTTTCAATTAAACTGAGTAGCTCTGATGCCTTGAATGGATTGTGGAAATATCTTGGCTCAAATAAAGGAGGTAGTAATAGGCACGGCAAATAGATTTTGCCACCTTTTCTTCCTAATCAAAAGAGAAAGGAAATAATTGGTTTTGAAATTGGCACTTTTCAGCAGACCAGCAATTCCACCTTCTGTAGGTGAGCCATGAAGTTATTTGCTCAGAGTATAATTAATCTCAAAAAAGGATGACAAGACAATAGATCCATAGTTGGCAAATGACATCAAATATTTAACTTAGAAAAGAAAAAAAAAGAAAATATGCAAATACTCAATTTATTATTCATTGGCACCAGCTATTTCCCTTTAGAGCAGGCAGATTTGGAAGAACAATTAACTAAAGTCTTTTTTTTTGGTGTGTGTTAGGGGGGAGCACAACCCTTTCAGGTTACAACATGCAATGAAATGAAAAAGTACTTCTGTCTCTCTTGGATGATGAATGAGAGCAAGCCCTAATCCTACCTCTTGCTGAGAGACAAAATTTGCTGTATTTTTGTGCCATGGGGTGGCCTGGCCCTTGCTGTGGGACAGGACTCAGCCTGGAGTGGCACTGAGCAGCTGTGTCCCAGCTGAGGTGACAAGGTCTGGGATCAGTGCTTGCACTGGTGAGCCAGCCAAGACCTTCACAAGCTGCTGACAGGAATGATTTGAACAATGAATTTACCCCAGGGGATGCTGGATTAATTTGCAGATGGGGTGGAGGGAAAAAGCTAGATGTGACTGATGACAGAACACAGAAAACCCCCAGCTGATGTAGTTAGTGATTTAAAAAAAACAACTCAAGTGCCAGACAGTGTTAAGGGACAGAGTGGAAAAAAACTACATGGGGTTATTATTTTTCCTTTCGAGGAATTTGCTGTCCACTTTACTAGGAACATGACTTCTGTCCTGTTTGCCTGTTGTTTAGCAGAGCACAGAGTGGTCTGGACCAGCCAATAAAAATTAATGACAGCAGGAAAAGATCTCTGGGAAATACAACAGAAAAAATAGATTTTTTTGCTAGAGTGGAGATGAATGCAGGGACATGTGAAAGGATGTGCATTAACAAACAGTACAGAGAAAGCAAATTGGCCCTACTGACTTTGCTTCCAGTACTAGCATAAGAGGGGATTTTGTAAAATGAATCCATTAATGTAAAATGAAAGTCTTAAAAGAAAGTGTTAGCAATCTTAGAGAAAGGAACAAGGCCAATGCATTTCAAAAGCACTGCATATCCTAAATCATTCAATTATACAGCCTTTGCAGTAATCGTATCACTATCACAGAATTACCATTTTACAAAATATCACATTGAAATATGGTGGTTTTTTTCTTTTTATGTGATGACAGTTTTCAATGAAGGGTAGGGTGGTTTTATACTTGGAATAGCCTTAATGTTCCCCATCTCCATTTCAAATATGTAATCGTGCATTTGTTTGATAGCTAGCTAGGGGAAAACACTGCAGAAATTTTTGTCCTGCCTTCTAAGAGAAAAGAAATAAAACATGTCAGAGAGATTTTGGAATGAGATGCTGGTGAAATCCAGCACTCAGCTCTTGAGAAACAAAGGGGCTTTTGGGGAGGGGCCAAGGGGTACATGACTGATCTGCCAAGGCAGTGCCAGGGGGCAGGGATACAGTGTCTGTGGCCAGTGAGCCATATTCACTGGAGAAATCATTCAGACTTTTGCAGTGATGTGGAAAGGCTAAATCTTGTTTCAGACCTGAGGAGCACTGTCTTTGGCATCACCAGAGGAGTGGATCAAATCAGAGGTCCCTCACTCTTTGGTGTTAGTCTCAAGGATTTCACTGGGTCCCCCCTTGCTTACTGGGGGGTTTCCAGTGCCTTTCAGTGTCACCCAGCAAAGTCCATCTCCAATCTTTTTTGTTTTTCTCTAGATGACTGATGAGTATGTGGGAGTGCACACGGTGTGACACAGGTCCTCCCTCCTGCTGAATGAGGAGGTCTGCAGAGCTGACCCTCCCCTGTTTCCAACCAAACCTGTCCAGTGAGGTTTATGCATAAAAGTAAGCAAATCCATCCACTTTTTTTTATAGGTATTTCTCTAGAACTGCTCTGCTGTTCAGCTAAGAAGTGTTTTTATTGTTGTCATAGTGTAATGAGATTTTCTTTTGGGATGTTTTTATGTAGCTTTCAAAGTAGAACCAAACCAACTGTAGATGGTTTCTTATGAGATTGAAATTACACAAGCTGCAGAGATTCCCCCCCCCCCCATAATTTTAAATTGGTTTCTGATCTCTCATTTTATATAAAAAATATAAAATTACATGGGAAAGTAATTTTTGAAGTGCCACACATTCTACTATTTCCATTTTCATTTTGTTGGGCTTTTCCCCATGAAATATGGGAGTAATTCCTAGTAATTAGTGCAACAGTTCGTGCCAAAGCTAGTAAATTAAAGGCTTGAGCTAAAGCATGAGATCACCTCTCTATTTTTATTAATCTAGTAGTACTGTCAAAACTACTCCTCTAGTTCCTGCTCCATGCTCAGAGCAGGCAGAGAGGCACCCACAGAAGGCTATTCTGCAAACCTGAAGCCCTTAAGGAGATGATCAACCATTTGGAGATGCTCTTTCCCCTTTGCCAGAGAAGGAAGCCTGCATGATTAGATTAGACTAATCCTGCCCACAGCTAGGTAAAACAAGTGCCATCCCAATTCACCAATTTACTGACACACTTACAAAAGGTCTTTAGATTGTGCAATGTCCCACTGGCCAGAGTGTTCATTGAGAATGCTCAGAATAATCCTGGTTTGATACCTGGACTGGAATGCAAAATTTATTTATTTAAGGGAGAAATCATCTCTTAACAGTGTTGAACAAAAAGTGCTGCCTTACTTAAAAAAATACTAAGTACCATGATGTTTAAATTTAATTAAAATGTCTCATTTTCATAAGCTAGTGTTTCATTTTTTTTCCTGCCTTCCTCCCTATTATATATGCTGTTTGTACAAAGAACAAATTACAGAGATTCAACAAATATTCTTCGATGGAAATTGAATTTAGCCAAAAATAAAATGACAGATCAAAAGGCTAAACCTCAGTTGTGTAAGCCCCAGTCCCTTCTATAAAGTAAAGATATATAGCATCCCTGGATGAGGTTCTATTTACTATAAAAAGAAGGTTTTGAAAGTTTGAGGGTTTCTTTCTTCTTTTTTTTTTTTTTCCCCCTCTTCTGCCTTGTCCTCTGGTACTTTCTGTAGGCTTCCCTTCACCTTCTCTTTTTTGGTGGAAAGACCCTGAGATTAAGAAACTCTGGGGTTTCATAGAGTGTGAAATTAATTTTCCAACCAGAGTTAATCTCAACCACAGTAACCTTGGGGGAATTGATAAGGTGAGGTGAGCTTTATTTAAAAAAATAAAAGCATGTTAATTTTATTACTCTGTTTTCTGTCTAAATATTCATAGGCCACAGCAAGATACCCCAGCAAAAGCCATTAGAAAGACACTAGAAAGTTTTAATCCTTCTTCTCTTTTTTTCCTCTTATTGTTGTTTAGCAGCTGCTTCAGGTCAGACACTCCAGGTAAAATGTCCCTTGGTTTTCTCCTCATTTAAATTCTCACCATATGAAGCACAAAGCCATGGCTGGCCCCAGTGGGTCACAGCTAAACCTCTTCTCTCAAACAGCAATGCAAGGTTTACTTTTTTTTTTTTGGCAAGAAGTGATTTATCCAAAGTTTGACAACACATTACAAATCCAGGAGTGGGGTCATTGCAATGGGGACTTTGGTTTTTCTCATGAATTTTGCTCCTCCATTGCTTAGTTTTAGATGTGTTTGTCTGGGGTGCTTTTAATTAAAGTATTAGTCAGAACTACCTCACTCCTTATTTGGGCTCAAAAATCCCTGAATGAAGGACTGCCCTGTCAGTCAGGCAGCAGAGACGTGTTCTCCCAGCCCCTTTTTCTGTGATTTCTGATGCTGCACAGGGAAATTGCCTGTGTCCTGATCTGATTTAGATTATTATGGGGTCTAGGATAATGACATTGAGATCAAACACATTTTAAAAAAATTCCCATATGCCATAAATTCGAAACAAAGCTGAAATTTGCCTGGGATGTAATGACACCAGCCTGTTGTGCTCTTCTGCAACAGCCTGTAATTATATCTCTCCTCAAACTGTGCATCATTGAGGAGGCTGATATATAAATAAAAAAGCTGTATTAATTTCAAGCTACATTAGGAATGCAGGAGTAAAAATAACCTGATAGAAGAAAGGGGAAAATTAGAATAAACTCGACTGTGAGATTTCTAGGGAAGAGCAAGGGGGGGGAAAAAAAAAGTCAGAAAGCAAAAAAGTTTGATATTGTTGCAGGATTACATACAGCATGTGGCCTCCTGCAGGTGTTACTCTTGCAGAATCATAGAATTGTTTAGGCTGGAAAAGACCTTCAAGATCATAATGTCCAACAATAAACCCAGCACTGCCAGTGTCACCAAGGGCCACATCCACACATCTTTAAATACCTCCAGGGGTGGGGAGTCAACCACTTCCCTGGGCAGCCTGTTCCAATGACTGACAATCCTTTCAGTAGGTTTTTGCTGATATCCAGTCTAAACCTTCCCCAGTTTGATCATTACAGGGCAAAGGCAGGGCTGCAAAGGCATAGTGAAACCCCTGGTCTTTCATCTTGTCTTCTTCAAGGTCGTGAGGGAAATGTGATCACATGAAGCCCAGTGTGATTTTCTAAATTGCACCGTGTCTGTGAGGTGAACATGTTTTATGAAAATGGGTAGATGGAGCTGGCAGAGGCTATCAGGGAGGTGATGGATACTCTTGCTTTCCCTCTGCTCTTCTGGAGTCCGCAGTTTAAAAGATTTTGTGTGCCTGAGTACCAGCTGCTCAAAATAGAAGATTATATTGGGACTGAAATTTCACATGAAGTTGGATTTGAAATGATAAATCAAGGTCTCTTCCCATCCTTCCCATTTCACAGCTGGTCAGTTTATCTCTTGCATCCAAACACAGATATCCTCCATGTGCTCCCAGATGCTGGTTTGGCTTTTAAAACAAGCTCTTTCAGGTCAGGGGAGATTCTTCTATTATGTTTATATTTCCATGTCTGCTGTGTATAACCAGGAAGAAGGTGACTGTATTTTTCAAACCAGCATGTTCCAAGTTAAGTTTTAAAGCCATGATTAGGTACACAAATAAGACTGATTCAGTTCTTAGAAGAACTGAGCATTCACATATTCCCCTGAAATCCCAAGAGTGACCATTTTGGCTAGGAGAGAAGGTATGCTATATACAGAGGTTTTTTGAACAAACCAAATCAATTCTAATCTTGCATGTTTCAAAATCAAGGCTCTTGATAGAAGAAAGGAGCACTAGGATGAGTTACCTGCCTGGTGTGCAGCCACGTCCTTCTCAGAGGCCATGCTGACACCTGTGCCAGAGGTGGTCAGCAGCTGTTCTTGAGGCCTTCCTCGTAATCTGATGCCAAATCTGACTGGAATTCAAGGTTTTATTTTCTCTCTTACATACTTCAGTGTTTGGGAAAGAGAAGTGAACTAAACGGAAGCAAATTTCTGTTTAGTTTTTGAAGGACTGTGGCATTATTCTGTTCCCTGTGTGATGTAGTAATGCTTAATGAGTTACCAAGGGCGAGCAATGAGCAACCAAGGGTTTTTTATGTTTGCAGGAATCTGTTAAACCCTGAGTGTTGATAGATCATACTTTCCACTAGAGTTTAAGATTACATTGCTGCTACTTATGCTATGACTACTATGACTAGTGTTGTAGCTTATATTCAATTATGAGTATTCAATGGCAGGTTTTACTAGACTGTAAATCCAAGTTAATCTCTGTAGCTTGATTGAATGACACCAGTGAGAAACCTGACTCATGCAACACAAGATAACCACTAGCTCCCTTAGAAATACTCAAGAATTGGCTTTTTCTTGAGTGCCTGCAGGAGCCAATGCAAATAAATTCTTCTTCAGGCAGAGGTTGCTGAAGGACATGGAAAGTTTTCCTCTGGAGTAACTGCAGAAATACTGAAGTAACAAGTGATTGTTTGGGAAAATGTGTCAGTTTTTTCCTTCTTTCTTTCTCTTCTCATCATTGTCTGTTGCTTGCTCTTTTCCATATCAGTCTCTTTAAAGAGGGAGCTATTCCAGCTGCATCAAAATAATTTTCTTTTAAGGGTGCATGTTTTTCTTTTGTTGATCTAAAGCAATTAGAGAGAGAAGAGCTGACAGTTTCACTGAACTGTCAATGAAAATACCATAATGAACAGTTCATTTTGAAATAACCAACTCTCCCATTAAATTATCTGCAGCCCTGGAGGGAGAAGAACTGCTTGAGGACAGGAAGTATTGTTTGTTGCACCATTAATGTGTTGATCTTTTGATATTTTCTAGGAACACGGTGGTATCAGTAATTTGCCAGGAACTTTGGGAAGAGTGAAAGAGACTGCAGTGTACCAAGATCTGATCTCACACTGGTGACCACAAGAGGTTTCCTTCTCATCTCAGGAACATTTGGGTATTTTGACTCTGTCAGAGCATTGCTAGAAAGACAGACCTCTGTGAACCTCTATTAAAAAATGTGAGAAGTATACCAAGCCTATCTTACTGGTCTTAAATAATGTTATCTGTTAATTGCTTTGTAATCCCAACTATATGGATGTTTAATTAACTTTCTTTTTTAATGTGAACATAAATGGTTTGAAGCACAGTCCTCTTACCCTGGGAAGGGTTTTGTAGGACACCATGTCTTGATGTGGGCTGTTAGGTATGCACAGATACAGATCTTTTTCTCATTCCATAGGCAATTGCATCCAAACAGCATCAGCAGGTGTTAATGCAGCACATCTCTGCACCAGGCATGGCCCACCTGGGAGACCCCAATGGCTCTTGGTGGTCACAGTCTCATGTGAGCTTTGCCTGCCCTGCCCAGAAAAGAAATGAACAGACCAAGGAACTGCTCATGGCACCAAACCAGACCCTAGAAAGGTGTTACATCCTTGGCAGAGCATCCGAGGAGTTTGCTCACCTCATGCAATGTGCTCAACATGTTTTAGCTATACCTTGCTTAACCTAAAATCCACTGAAGAAAATGTACCTGTTGGTAATAGATTGTACTAGGCATAAAACTTGTTTTGTGCTCTTAAATGCTCCTTCTCCCTGGACTTCCCCAGGACCACCCATGCCCAGACTTTTCCTGCTTTCTACTCTCCTTTTCATAACCTTCCACATTTTGTACATCTACAGCTTCCCCCCATTCCTAGAAAAGTTCATCTCTGTCCCTCTCAGCTCCATCCTCCTCCTGTTATTCTTTCCCCAGAGAGCCTCTCCCCAGGCTGAGCCTGATCCTTGTGTTTATGAAAGCATGGAGGAGAGGAGTCTCCTCTGCTCTCTGCTGTCTGATCCCCTGTTGTGCTTGACCTATTTCCAGGCCAGGAGCCACCACAGCTGAGTGGCTGCTGCCCCTCTGCAGCTCACAGACACAACCTTTGCTGTGCAGCCACAGCAAAAGGAGACAGACCAAGCACTTTCCTCTTGATCTTGGAAGGTATCCCCCTCCCTAACAAAGAGGGGAGAGGATCTTATACCTGGCACTGCAAGTCCCCTCTAGAAAGGGACATTTCTCAAAACACATCTGAAGCTAACCTATCATAAATGGCAGAGCTCATAGTTTTCCCTAAGTGTTCTCTCCTTAGCCTGGAATTTGAAGGACTTCACTCTGTTCCCAGGCCAGGGCCGGGGATGTGCTTACCATAATCTTCCTGCAGTCTGTCAAATACCAAAGACCTTCTCCCTGATACAGTGTCCTGAAGCACTAGACCAAGTAGACTGAGAATGGCACCATTATTTGGGACACATTTTCTTGCACAGGGTCACACAAGAGGTACCAGATTGCTCAGCTTTACACAACTGATGTGACCACCCACTTTCCCCACTTTATGTCTCTGAAGCCAAGGTAGGTGTGTGAAGACCCCAGAGGAACATGTGGTCTGCAGCAGGTAAGTGCAGAGCTTGAACAGCTGGCATGAATGAAAAGCTTGGCAGTCTGAAGCTTTTCCTTGGAAGGTCTCATTTCCAGGTCTGTTTGTTACTCATTAAACCAAATTTATGTCTTGTAGCACATATATCAGAAATGACTGACTGGCATCCATCACACAGGAAGTCAGGCCAAACAGTCAGTAATCCCATTATGACCCTCTTTCCTGATCCTTGCTGGCCTCTTGGCACTGCTCTTATGAACGTGTCACAGCTGCAGCTCAATCACTGATGATCTAATTCAGTTAGGCATCTGCTTGAACTACAAGAAGCTCCAAAAGTATGGAAGAAAAACTGCCTTCCTCGAGTATCTTGTGGTCTAGTGTATGATAGCCAGTGCTTAGACACCTGCATTTCACTGTGGGCTTCTTTAAGGGTATAATAACTAGCCAATGTAATTAGCAAGAGTTCAGAAATAGCATTGAACTCAATAAAAAATGGATGACCAAATTGGTGTCTTGTCTCCCAAAGATCCAGAAAAGGGAACTTTGTTTTTCCTACCACAATGGCCAAATTCCCCAGATGTTACAGCAACCCTCAGACTACTGCTTCACATTCGGGCTTCAGTGTGTTCATCGGAGAATTCAGAATTTGTTACGTATTTTTCTGGGTATGCCTTTTTTCTTAGAACAATTTCTTCTGCATACCCTCCAGGATGTGGATTTTATATTAATTCCTATGGTAATATGAATCTGTGAAAAGCCTTCTCAGGAGGGCAAAATGGATCCCAAATTATTATCTCAGCCTAGTTATTGCTTCTTTTCCCAATTATTGTTTCCAAGTAAAACTTGTCAGTTTATGCCTTCTGACCCAGATGTAATTATAGCTTGGCTGTCTAATAAGAGATGGTTTAGTGCCAGAACTGGGAAGCCTCCTCTGTAGAGACATAAGGAGACCATTATTTGCAGCTTCTCTTGCAGGGTTTGGGTCCTATTTAAATAATGAGAAAAGAGCTATCTGTCTCCAGGAGAATACCATGAATGGCTGCCTGATGTGGTTTTGGGTGGGATAGGCTTAATTTTCCTTCAGTAACTGGTAGAGTGCTGTGTTTGGGATATGAGAATAATGTTGATAACACACTGGTGCTTCTAGTTGTTGCCAAGCAGTGCTTATACTACACCAAGCACTTTTCAGTTTCTTATGCCCTGAGAAGGCTGCAGAGGCACAAGAAAGTGGGAGGAGGCACACCTAGGGCAGCTGGCCCAGACTGGCCAAAGGGATACTCCAAACCATGAGACATCATGCTTAATGTATAAACTGGAGGTAAAGTGTGCTGGAGCTGGTGCATGGGGACTGGCTGGGCATCAGATGGCAGGTAATGAGCAATCGTTTTATACACTCCTATAATTTTACTATTCTTACAATTATTATTATTGTTTTCTTCATTTTCTGTCCTGTTAAACTCTCTAATCTCAAACAATGAGTTTTCTAACTTTCACTCTTCTCTCCCCCATTCCACTGGAGAGGATTGAGTGATGGCTGGGTGATGCTTGTTTGGCAGCTGACAAACCATGACATGGCCATGACAGTGAAATGTTTGGTGCTGGTTTTGTGCTTTTTTTTGCAACAGCATGCTGCTTCAGTACAGTCTGATACAACCTGTGATTAAAAACAGACAACATAAGAGTCTTACTAGGCTCTTTGTTAGGATTTTCTATGGAGTTTTCCAGCACTCAGGGAGGTCCCAACTCTGTGAGAGGAAGGGGATGTCTGCTGATGCTGGAGCCATGCCAAGCCTTTTTTCTCCATGCTAAGCACCATCAGAAAGATGGTGCAGGGTAGAGTTAAAAATTATCACCTGATAATTGTGTGTAATGGGGCTGTGTGCAAGCTTCCAAGAAGTGAAAGGGCTGTCACTCTATCTATTCCACACGGATGGGATGGTCCCCCTGACTGTGCTTTGCTTGGCACAAAGCTTGTTGGTGTTATCCCTGCCTCTGGATCACAGCAGCAATCCTGAGTTCAGTGTGTATAACACACCTATGTCTTCCACTTCCCAGAAAGTAGTAGTAACATTTACACTTCTTAGTAACTTTTATTAGTAGTCTCTGGGGTTAAAGCAAACAATGCTCAAAAATTGTAATTTTCCATGCAGCTTTTATACCCCTTCAAAAGCCAGGCTCTTCACTGCTGTTCCCATATGAAGGTAAGGTTGAGGCAGTCATGGAAGCAGTGCTGAGTTTGGCATGTTGGTCTCTGTGTGTAACATGTTCTGGAGTGGTCATCCCTGTGTACACAAGAAATAGCCTTGGGCTGTTACCAGTATTGATGCAACCTGTCAAAAAAAATACCTCACAAAGCAATGCAGTGCTGGGCAAGTAGCAGTGACAGGTTGGACACCGTCCCTCAAGAGATGTGGCATCTCCCACCCACCTTTCCCCAGGGATCCCTTCTTCTCCAGGACACATCCTGCCTGCCCTGGCTATCTCCTTGCCCTGGCCCAGCTGCACATCAGCAGATGTGTCCTCCTGACAGATCCAGCAGCAAGCCAGATGTGCCTCCTGCATGGGCTGTGTGTGCTGGGGCCACAGGGCACCCTGGAAGCAGCACAGCCTCTGTGCTGATCCCCCACCCTGGGCAGAGAGAGCTGCCAGGTCTCTGCTCTGACTGCTTTGGGCTTACAGGGAAGGCTGTGATGGATGGATGCTGGGGCACCATAGATGCATCTGGGAAGAATGCATCCAGCAAAGACTGTATCCAGGGTGACCTCATGCTTGGCTCATACCTGGCCAAGTAGCTTTGCTAAGCTGGGGCTGAGAGCTGGGCTGTGCTGCAAAGCTCACAGCAATGCATTGGCAGGCAGTGTTATACAAAATATCACAGCCTGCAACAGTTCAGCACAATCAAGTAATTAGCAGCTCATAAAGGACCTTTTAAACCCATAAAACTGTTGGACTAATAATGCAGACATTTGTGGCCTAGAGGAACCAAGTGATGGTAAATGAGGTAAGGTATTGTGCTCCAGTCTATTGCTACCCTAATTTGTAAATTTGCAGGCATCAAGTCTGATACTGGTGCAAAAGGAGATGCCTGTATTTGAGAGGCTGGATTTTAATTTTTGGCAGAGGTACAAAATCCATAAATGCAACAAAACCAACCGGCAATTAAGAACATTTTTCTGAACATCTAGATTTACTGACAGCAGTAGAAAATTAAGTGCCCATCACTATGATTTTGGCACTCAGCACTGGATCAGTGCCTGATATTAAGGAGCAAGGATATTTTACAGCTCCACAGTTCCATCTTCTACATCAGGTTAGTGAAATTACCCCGAACTAGTAAAGGTGCCTTTGCAAAGGAGGAGGTTGAGAGAAGGGGGCTGAGAGCACTGCAAGAGCCCCTGCTTGCAAAGTCAGAGGATGTGTGTGACTCAAGATTGCGCCTGTTCCATATATAATTCTAATATGTGAATAATAGAATAAAGAAAATATTAGTCCTCAGGTTATGGTTTTCTTGATAAATTAAGCTTACTTAAACTACCCATTTCCTGGGTAGTGTCTGATGACGAATATTTACATACCAGAGACCCAGTTTCCACTAATATAACAGTTTTGTGTCACTGGAGTTTCATTTCACAGCAGATATATCTACCTTGATGTCACAGGGACCTGATTGTGTGGACACAGGAGAGTGGCTTCTAGTGCTGAATCTATTGTTGATACACTTGTTGTGATTAGTTGTCATACATGTAAATGTGCTTTCTTTTTTTCTGCTGTGACAAAAACTACACACCCCCCCCATCTTGCCCTGAACATGCTGGGTGGGAGGTGCTCATCACACAAACCCAGCCCACTGCCTCATCTGCTTTTATTCTCTTCCCTGATAACTGGGGTGTCTCTGCATGACCCATCTTTTGCAGCCACCACCCTGATCTCCAACTTGGATTGCATTAAGAGGATCACCTCTAGGTGACTTTTCTTAGTCTGGGTGTAGACTGTTCCCTGTGTTAGGTATTTCTTGGTGTTCTTAGTCCTGATGTTTGGAGAAACTCCTTGCACATGGGATTCTGATGACCTGCTAAGAAAGGTGCTATTACCCCCTGCCATTCTTCTGCTGCTTCTCCTGGACTATCCCATCCATTCTTCATTCAGACTTAGCATTTCTGTCAAACGGGAATATATTGCAATTATGGCATCTCTGCAAAGGCGTCTAGAGTATTTAAGAACTGGCCAAACTGACATCTGGCAGAAGGGATTTAGGGAGCACAGAATCCAGCCATCAGAGCCAAGGGTCAGCTACATGATCCTCGACATCTCTTTCAGCCCTAGCTCTATGGTCCATGTTTATATTACCATATCCAGATTTC
Organism: Tychaedon coryphoeus; assembly: GCA_013398595.1. Taxonomy (NCBI): domain Eukaryota; kingdom Metazoa; phylum Chordata; class Aves; order Passeriformes; family Muscicapidae; genus Tychaedon; species Tychaedon coryphoeus. The sequence continues at coordinate 1,709,166 of WBND01000102.1, read as the reverse complement.
TTCCTTTGTAGCTCAAAAAAGCTAGAAAAAAAGCTTCCTTTGTAGCTCAGCCCTAAAAGCCTGAGTTGAGGTTAACCAAAACCTTCAAACTAGAACGTAACCAATTAATTTAGTCAATAATGTAATTGAGTGTCCTGATATTTTTATGCCTAGGTTGATTTTCTGAATTCTTAAAATTAGCAGTTTTAAGTATAGCTATGTCATATAGGGTTCCACAATAACAGTAAATAAATGCAGGCCTGCATTTGCATTTAGAGTCCCCTTTATGTGCTAATCATGTTCATTCCACACCTGCACCCCTAAGGGCATGAAGGTAGTTCTCATTTATTCCGTATTTTTCTTAACATTTAACAGCAAAGCTAATGCAGGTAAATATTAGAGTGGGATCTGAAGCCACAACTGAGATTTTGTGTTATTAGACCCTTTGGTGAAAAATCCTTTGATAGATGGTCACTGGTCTCAACAAACCTAGTGAGAGTCTTCCTTCAGTGATGCTCTCCTCCCTGAAGAAATCAGGGTGAAAAGCTTAAGTTGGTGGTACTTTTGGCCTGCATGCAGCATTCAGGTCCACACCACCAGCCTCACACTGCAGATGTGGTAGATGAGCAGATCCCACACAAATCCAAGCACAGCTTGTCCACACTGATAACCCTGGCTGGAGTCACACCTTTGCTCACCAGTTCACTAAATAGCCTGTATATTGCAGAGGAAACTCAAGTAATCTGTCTTAACTTAGCACTATGAGTTCCTTTATTGTAAGTGTAGAGAAAGGGGCCCAAGGAAATGCAAGGAGAGGTGTTGTGTCTTATGGCCATTCAGTCTTCTTCCTCCTTGGGCCAATAATTACTGGCCTGTAATACCAATTGCTTCCAAGATCTGTTCCCCAGAGGTATTTTAAGGCTTAACCTTTTATAGAAAAAGGTGTTTTTTAATGCAGAAGGTCCAGGAAGTTTCCTGAAGTTACTCTGGGAATGAATCCAAAGAACAGGACAAATCCTGGCAAAAGGCCAGCCCTCCCTTTGAGCCACCTGGGTTGGGGGTGCTCTCAGGAAAGGTTTTCTCCTCAAATGGTGCTTTGCCTGCATGTAGCTATTTCAGGCTATGGTCAAAGCTAAATTGGAAAGTTATGCTCTGAGATACTTGGCTCCACTCTAATTACATATTTAGTCACACCGTTATTGGAGTATTAGAAATATGTTTAAAAGTGGAACAACAGCCTGCACTTTATGTGCAGTTTGGTAGCTCTTACCTCAGACAGTGTTTACCACTGTGAGCACATGAAAAACTTCTGAAGCCCAGAGGAAGCTTCTGCCAGACAAACCCAGCAAGAAGGGAGCTCCTTTACCCTAAATTCTTGCTAAAGAAGTTCAGTAACTTGGCTGCCAGTGGGCATAAGGATTTGGGTCACTGCAAGACAGGTGACTGAGCAACCTGTTTATGGTGACCTTTCCTGTGAATGTGCCAGAAGGTTTGAAAATGGGTAGAAAAATATCCTGTGACCTGGAGGATGGTTTCCTGAGTTTCTCTGTGTACAACAGTAAACCTACCTGGGTTTCTGCAGTTTTTATCCTGATGGCTGTAGCTGGATGGAAATAGAAAACAAAAGAAGATCAGTCTTTTTGTCCCGAAAGTGGATTTTTTTAGTAGACTCTATTCCAGCTACCATAATGTTATGGCTACTGGTTTTCTGTAAAGTAGATATAAACTGTCTGTTGCAGGCTAATGGGAAGAAGAGGTTGTCCAGAAAAAAATTCCAGGTGCACACAGCCTGCAACACTGGGCTTCCTGCTGCTGTGCCAGGGCTGCCACATCTGCATGGAGCAGGGCACCCTCAGTCACAGGGCAGGAAAGAAAAGGTTCTATGTTACCTTATCTTTTACCAATTTGGGAATTGTTGAGACCAGGCACTTGCACACCTTGGTCAAAAATGTACATGTACATGAGAGCATTTTCAGAGCAGACAGCAGGGTCACAGCTGGGAGCATCACACACTGGCTCAGATTCTGACCTTGTAACTGCAGGTCTCCAGGGCCCTCCATTCCCTCCATCAACCTCCACAGCTGAATGGGGCTCAGCTGGGAAACCAAGAGGCTTTACTTGCATTAAATACCACTGTGACTGTGTGTGCAACAAACATTTTGGTTAAAACCAAAAATTAACAGATTTTTAGCACATTCTTTGGCTACAGGTCCCTAACTTCCATCTGTGACCAGTGAAAGGAAATGGGAGGGATTTTTTTCTCTAGCAAGATACAGACTCCTTGCAATTCACCAGGTGTACCTGTCTCCTCATGAAGACAGGGTAGAGGCTACACCAAACACTCAAAACCTTTATTTCCCAGTGAAGCCAGACCAGCATTTAATGGGGCAAGCATTTTTTATCAGCAAAGTATGGTATGTTTCTTTTCTATGCATCTACCCATTTGCTGATGGTAGACTAAAAATGCCTTGGTGTATTTAGGTGTATTGTCCCTTTTTGAAACCTCCTGCCCCCATGTGCTGCTGGTGTGTGCTCTGTACTGATAGTGCATGTTGTTTTGCAGCACCCTCTGACAGCTAGCACACAGGAACCCTGAAAAAGGTAGGAGGTTCTTTTTATGAGACTGCTACCTCTGCTGCAGGATAAAACCATAGCAATGTATATCTGTTTCTGTTTTTACTTTGTAATAAGTAGAGGGACGTCTGCACAGCAGAACCTTCCTTTATTTCTGTAACTCAATGGGGTCTCTATAGATTGGCACTGAAATCGATTAGCCACTGTAATCTGGCATCATAATGGCATCACCAGGAGGTCCTTCTGTGCATATGCAAGGTCCATTACCCAAACACCCACCTCCTTCTGCTATGGCAGTTCTACCTAATAATGACTTTTTAATGAGTTTTTCCAGAGCTAAGGGTTTTTCTTTTAAATCTAACATTTTAATGACATTTTTTATGGCATAATCAGATGGTCTCCTCTGACTGTTCGACTGTTTGTGGTATTACAGTGCCTAAATGTGAATCTCAGTAGCAGAGAATAAGTGTTTTACCTTACCTGGCTGTAGAGCTTAGAAACCCCACAGAAGACAAAGGCAGGGGTGTGCAAGGGAGAACTCAAAGAATAAGGCAATATCCTGTCCAGTGCAGAGGGTTTCACCTCCATAGCAGACAGAGCCCTGGCAAATGAGGGCAGGCTGGCCACCAAGATCTCTGGCAGCTGCCCAGCCTGTGGCTCTGAGTGCAGCATCAAGGCCGGGGTGCCTGGGCAGACATCTCCATTATACAGGAGGATTTGGAGCGGATGAACTGCCAGACTGTCCTAAGCTGTCACCAGCTGCCACTATCTTGTTTTATAACTTACTTAATTTCCTTTTTTCCCCCCCTCAAAATTGCTTTCCCTCCCTTTTAGAGTTAGGATTAGCAAGTTGCCCACTTTTTCATTTATGAATGTGATTTTAATCACAACCCTTTTAATACAAATGACAAATGCTTCCGCAGAGAGGGAGAACTGGTTTTAAATCCTTGTTTCATACAACATTCTGTGCAAAATGAATCTTTGCCAGTTTTTCTTCAACTCATCTGTCCCACCCAAATCCCTTGCCCAGAGTGAGACCTCAGGTAGGTCCCACTTTTGGTACTGTTTTCAGACATTGCTGTGCTAGTCCAGATTTGCAGGGGAATGCTTTGAGAGGCTGAGCAGCCAGGCTGAAGCTCTGGCTGTTAGTGGGACAGACAAATGCCTAGAAAGAACATCTTCCCGTGGGTCCCTGAGAGGGTAAAGGGCTCTCTCAGCCCTATCCTGGCCATTTGGCCTGGGGCAGCCCTGTCTGTGCTGCTGGGTGCAGGGCACCTGCTGACAGCACTCCTGTTCACCTCCCCCTCTCAGGCCCTTTGAACACCCCCAGGTGAATGCACAGCAAACCTTTCAGCTCCAGCTCCTGGCTCTCCTTTATGTATCAGTAGCGTTGCCTGTCTGGGTTCAATTTTTTGTCTTTCCTAAGTCTGATTTGTTTCTTTGACACAAGGCTTTGTGGCTGGCTCAGCACAGAAAACATTCTGGTTCTGCTGTGAATGTGCTGGTCCAGTTACTTTGTCTGCTGTTGAATCTGCATCTGCTGCTTCCTTTGCTCAGCAGCCCCCCTCGGCTGCTCTCTGCCCAGGTTAAACAGGAGCTCTGCCACTCCAGCCCTGTGCAGCAGCACTTGAAACCCTCTCTGAGCAGAGATTAACATTCATCTGCTTGATGTGATGGTTTATAGCTGTGACAGGCTCTTTGCACAGCCACAGCACTCTGGCCTGGGGCACGTAGCACACAACCTTTGCAGGTCTCAGAGGCTTTGTCCCCCAGAGAGCCATGCAGAGGATGTGCAGCCCAGCACACACTGGCACATCCCTGCTCCCTGGATGAGGCTGCTGCAGGCTCAGCACTGAGTATTTGCAGCATAGGGTGGCTCTGTGATGGTGCCTTTGCAGTGGCTGCTCCCTCCCGATGGGGTTTGTACACAGGGATGGCTGTGCTTCTCTTTCTGGTCTTTATTTACCCTCATGACACAGTGCATAACACTGGTCATGCTCCCAAAAGGATCTGTGTCTCTCTACCAGCTTCCCCCAGGCACTGTGGGCACTGGGCTGTGGGAGGGACAGGGGTGTCTGCTGGGACACTGGAAGGCTGAGCTGGAGAAGGCATCCACACAGTGCCTTTTTGGTTCATGGGCTGTGCCATTGGGCATAAGCTCTCAAATTTATTTTCTTCACAGGGGGAAAAAGCTTCAGTGGGGTAAATGGTGAGAGCAGGAGAGCTTTCTGTTAGCAGACAAGGTGCTGTGGAGTTCAGCTGAGAAGATCAGGGTTTGGGGTTAAGGTGCCACATTCCCCTTCAGGCACCAGGATCTCCTTTAGTAACTGCCCCAACACTCCAGCAGGGCTTTAACTCTTCACATCTGTGGCTTAAGTGCACCTTTCCCTGGTGTTTCAGTACTGGTCTTATTTTCTTTACTATGGCCAAATTGAATCACTCTTTATAAACTAAATTCCCATTCATGATAAATACGCAAAAATAAGAGATTTGCTTTGGCCATTGTGTCTGAAACCTCTCATAGTTCAGCTCAGTAAAACAAGGATTGTTTGGGTTAGAACTGCCCAAAAAGTGCTTTTCCAGCTCTATTGAAGAGAATACTTCTAATAAAGCCTTTCTTTTGTTTTGATATCTGCTCAGCTCTCAGCTTTAATCATAAGTGAGAACAGGAGCTCTCATGAAAGAAAAGTACAAAATAAAAGAGCAGACCTTCATTTTTAAACCAACCTTCAGACAAGTTTTGGCAAATAGGAGGCAGCTGTTCCCCTTGGAAAGGAGAACAGTTTTAGTGCAGTGATGCCACCAAGTGATGGTGCCTTTTCAGGCTGAGTCGAGTCACCTGGGGGTTGTCCTCCCTGCAGGAACAGGACCGCAGGCTGTACACTGCTGCTAATCCCTGTCTTTTCACACCCCTCTGCTCCTGCTCCTTGTCTCTTTTCTCCTTCCAGCTGTGTGCAAAAGGGTGTTTTCTGTGACCTGACGCCCTGTGCAAAAGCTCTTTTCTCCCATTTGTCCTCCAGCCCCTGGCTACCAGTGCCTTCACCCACTTGTTTCCCGCCCACAGTACTCCCCACACCCCACTGCCCCTCCTGGCTCCCCCTGCACCCTGTGCTCCCTGGGGATCATGGCTGAATATGTCATGGTTTTGAGGAGAACCATTTCAGGACAGGAATGTATGTGAATGGATCTGCACTGGAATCATCTGCAGCAGTGACAGCACCTTTTGTTTCTCCCAAGTGCACATTAACTTTATCAGCCATTAGACCTTGAAATTGCATTCTACCCTTAAATATACTGTTGGGAAATGAATTCAGCTGAGTAAACTGCAGCTCTTCTAATGTGTATAGGCTCGGGCCAGCTGGTGTTTAAATTTCTTTTTAGCATACACATTCTTATGGGCCACAAAGCCTGTGTGTGCAGTTCAGAAAGGAAAAAAAAAAGGACTCTGCTGCAAGGAGATCATTTGCAAATATTGAGTGAGTGCATATGAATTTTGCAGTGTAATTAGTATGATGAAGTTGGTGTTTACTCAAGGAAGTTCATTTGGCAAATGTGTGTTTGGGAGACGGGTCTGTAGGAATTGTATTGAAAGACCTGGATTATGTCTGTCTTCTGAGAGGAATCCTCTGCTCCATCCATCCTGATGAACAACCCTGAGCTGCAGAACTCCTTACAGTACAGGGTAATTAATTTTTTAATATTAGCTTCCTGGGTGCATATATTCAAACCCTATAACCCATGCCACAAGCGTGTAGTAAAATCCACCAAGACCATCTTCAAAGAAGATAAATCTGAAAGACTTGGCATAAATGTCATACATAAAAGCACAAAAGAAATAAGGGGTCACAGCTTAAACTGCAGAAAGAGAGGACAGCATCTTTTCCCCAAAAGTGCAAGGTTTTGCTTCTCACACATGTCCTCCCATTTAAAACATTGATGTAAATCAGCATTAGAGAATTAGAAATATGGTTGCACATAGCCTTCATGACCACACAGACAACAACTTACAGTCCCACATTGAGCAGATCTTAGATTCACACCCTCCTGCTGTGCCTGTTACATGAAGTGAGGAGCACCGATTCTAAATAATTGGATTAGTAAAAATCAGGGCAGATTTTTAGAAACTCATTAAAAGAGTTTAAACAGATTTTTATATTAGGTAATATGTATGTAACTGAAGTCAGGTTTGTATCTGATTAAATATAAAAGGTGTGAATACAAGAAAAAAGTAATATATTCATATATTGTTGGTTTCTGGGCTGGACCTGTGGAAAACATTGTAAGTATTTTTGGATATCAATGAAGTGTACAGCAGCAGTGAACATCACACATTAATGCTGATTAAATGCTCATAAAAGCTCATTAAATAGCAATAGAAACTACAGTGCTGAGCAGTACAAACAGAATGTCTGTGTGTATGTTTATAAAAACTCTGGAATGCTTTCTTTAATACTGTTTCTGACCTCAAGAAAAAACATAACTTAGAAAAGATTCAAGAAAGAATAACAAAATTAGAGATTTGGTGAGACTTACATTTTAAAAAGAGGATACAAAACCAGGGAATGGTTATCTTAGGGAGAAAGACAATGCAGTCAAAACTTGATTGATGATGATGGGTATAGCACAGATCAGTCAGTTCTTTCAAGTGTATTTTTTAAATTAAGGAACAGAATGATGCTTACATGAAAGGACAGTCAAATTGTAAGCAATAAAAAGACTCCTACAGGAAGTTTGTATTGGACAGTGCTGGAAGAGGTCATCTGAGCAGGCATCAGGGCAGGATTTGAACAAAATGTGCATCACACAGAAAGAACAGGTGATGTGTTCTCAGACAACACCACGGGGACACTCACTCTCCCAAAAATGGGTGCAGAAATAAGCAAAGAGGAGTGAAAACCAATCCTGGAATGGCCATTGAGGCCTGTCATGTCCATGGTATCACAGACTGAAAAAAAAGACATGTAAATAGATTCCAGGATGGGAGGCCAGAGGAAATATTGCAGTCAACAGGCTGTGTGATTTCTTTCATTTGAAACCATTTAAGCCAATAGCAATTCTAGCTGTACATACAGATACACACACAACATACACACAACAGTTTAAGATACTGAAAATACATGAGATGTCAGTGTGTATTCATAGTCTGCTTGTAATATGCCCTCCTTTCATATCAGATAAAGTCTGTGCTCTCCTTCAGTATCTATGTCTTGGCTTACACTTCCACTAACTTAACAGAACATTTGTGACATAATTACCCTAATTTATTACCTTAAGAGACAGTCAAATCTTTTCCACGAAGTTATTCTTAGAATGTTGGTTTTGGGTGGTTGTACTGTTGTCGTTGTAGCAAATTTCTTAATTATCAGGCAACATGCTAATTTAAATAAGGCTCTGCTTGTTTCTGAGAATAAGGCTCTTAATACATAATTATGTAAAACAACACTTTATTTAGCTGTGGTTTTCAGGCCCATATTGTATTCTTAAATATGCCTTCAGCAGGATGGTGTTATCTCTTATTTTTTCACTTCACAATTGGCAGTGTCAATTCCACTCAGTCCCTGTCTTCAGCAGCCACCAGTGCCTCCCCTTTTCCTGCTTTATCTGAGGGCACACTTAAACCTCATATCCACTGTGGCCCTAGGTTTGTCCCCACCCAGACACTGGAAGGTACCATCACTGCAGCTCTTTCTGGCAACACTTGAAGCTATGTTTCATCCTATTTTATCCTGGTTCCTGCTTCTGCCCCTGCCTTTCCCCAGCACCTGGTCCAGTGTGAGCTTCTTGTCTTCTCCGCCTGCAGGGTCTGACCTGACCGTGCTCTTGAGCTGTCCTCTGCTCTCATGTCCTTGCTGTTTCTTGTGTCCAATGCCCAGCCTGGACTTCCTGGCCATAGCTGGATTCAGTGCAGCTTTTGCAGTGATTTTGGTTGTGCCACTGTAGCACAGTGTCTCAGATCTCAGGCATGAGCCCAGCCTTGCTGTAAGGACCAAAACAAGCTGGCAGAAGACTAAACATCCCACAGCTGGGGATCTCAGCCTAGTGTGTGTTTCCCCAGCAGCACCTGGCAGCCCCAGACTGTGATCCCTCCCAGCTCTCAGCTCCCCCTCCCCTGAGATGATGATGCAGAGGTTTTATGCAAGAGCTGTGGAGCTTTGGGGTGTTCCTTGCTCTCTGCATCCCCTGGTACCTGTCTGCAATGAGGATTTCTGCAGTGCCAGCTCCTACCTTCATCTCTCAAATGTCCTCCAAAGATGAGCACGGGATTAACTAGTGGCACCCTGTGCTAGCTGCTGAGGGGTGGCAGCCTCATTAAAGAGGGGTCATTTATAGGTCATTTATACCCACACAGAAGATGCACTGCTGTTTGCAGCAGTTTTAACATGCTGGTATTTTTCTGTCAGGAAAGAGAAGTACCCATTGCTACAGCTACACCTGTGGAAGGTACCATATTGCATCTGCTGTTCTGTCTTTAGGCTGATAAATTCTGTTCAAAAAAGCTTGTGGAAAGCAGATTCACATTAGATCTAAGCACAAAATCAGGATATTTAGCAATCCCTCAATCCACAACTAATCCTTAACTCATAGCAAGTCTAGGAGCCCTTTGACAGCTGTAATGATGCTCTCTGAAGGTAAAGAAGACAACTGTGTGGGCTGAATGGCTTGTTCCATAAAGTCTCTTTGTCAGGAGGCAATTAGTTAAGCTATTTAGATGTCTAGCTCTTAGATATCTTATTCCTGTTGGGATTGATGAAAACCAAGTCCTTAAATAGCTTATTATGTCAATTGTTTTCAAAAGGTTTGAGGAAAAGTAATAAAAAATATATATCCCCCCCCTTTTTTTTTTCCTAAAACCTACCCACTACTTGGTTCATTGAAAACACTTAATTCTCAAGCTATAAAAACCGGAAAAATTTCCAAAGGAGAAAATTATCTGCAAAAATGTGTTTGTGTGAGAACTCTTTTGTTTTAAGATAGTTCTAATGCCCTTTTCCTTCAAAAGTATGATCCTTTCTGTGCTAATTCCTGGAATAACAGAAATCCTAAACTGAGAATCCAATGCATGGTGATTTGACAAAGGGAGAAGGGATATGCTAATGCAAAATAAATAGATGTAATTAAATTTATGCATGTCTTTGCAGTGCCAAGAAAAGAAAGGAGAATGTTCTTGTACTGGAACAATGCTGGAATTGGTTTTGCAAAATCTTGGCTCTCTAGTTTTTATCCCTTTGGAGCAATAAACATCAAAAGAAAGTCCAGAATTTGAAAAAGTGAACCAAACCCTCAAGGATACAAGCAGGCAATCTGAAAAATCCAAAGGGATTTATTCTCCCTTTGCCTCCTACTGATGCTGTTTGTGGAGATGTTCTCTCTGTGCATGCTGCACTTTCTCCAGCATCATCTGCTCCTAAATCACCTCTGGTCTCTCCAGGGAGCCCAAACTCTGCACCAAACAGGGCAGGAGCCCCAGGGATGCCCCCCAGCCTCAAGGCAAGAGCTCAGCACAGGATGCACCTCAGGCACCACAGGTATCTCCCTGGCCCTGGACAGCACCAGTGAGCCCCTTGCCTCCTGTGCTCCAGCTGCCTGCCTGGAAGTCATTCCTGAGTGGAAAGGAGACTGAGAAGGACAGAGAATTGGGCTGAGGTCCAGAATACCCATTTGTGGAGCTATTGCCACATTAACCTCCCTCCAAAGGCAGGAATTTGCTTCCTTTTGCCTTACCCAGAATAATTAATGAGGCTCTTAAAATGTATCCTGCATGCACTAAACAGGGAATCCCATAGAGCACACCTGAAAGATGGTATGAGAAAATAGGATACCTGAGGAGGTGCTAACAGTTTTATTGGGTCTTAATGACAGGGGGGAAAATTTAAAGCTGCTGGAAGACAGATTTCTTTTTCCCCAAGTGAACAACATGCTCCTCCCAGGCACAGCATGGAGGCGTGCAGCCCTTGGCAGGTCTGCACATAAAAACGATGCTGAGAACCCTCCAGAAGAAGCTGGGGCAGCAGTTTGGTGTGCTCCCACTGTCCCATGTGCAGCAGCCCGTGTGACACCACCCACGGCTGTGCTCAGCCTCAGAACCAGTGAAGCAGCCCAGCAGAGGGACTGCAGGCTCCTCCTAATTGCCTGCAGACCGGCTGCCTTCTGGGAATTCTTGTTTTACAGGTTTTAGAAAAAAACAAACCCTCCACTAAACCTCTCTCTGGAGAGTCTGGCAGGCTATCAATCCTGAAATGTCTGCAGGCTTTTAGTCCTGTCTGAGATTGTGTGTGTGTGTAGATGATTAGTCTGTATTTCAAGTTTACAAGCATGCACATGCCCCTCTCTTGACATGTAAGAGTCCTCCTCCCATGTAAAAGCACAGGTACCCAGGGTCAACAGCTCTATCTGCAAAAAACAGGTTTTATAGTATTACACACTGGCACATGTAGGCATACACACACCTACAGTGGACAATCTATTGCATCTCCTCATTCATAACTAACCCATATTTTCCTAGGGAGACATCTGACCTGCACATGACATAATCCTTAATGCATCCTTGGTACAGCAAGCCCAACAGATGTAGTTATCTTGAGGCTCAATAGTGAAAGGCTTGAAGTACAACAAAAGTGCCATTGCCCTAGCAAGTGAAACATGCTTTGTGTATCATATGCCTGCCTATGCCATGCCCTTGGTCAGGCACAGACACAGCTGTCACTTACCCTGCACCTTGTGCATTAACAAATCGAACACCGACCTTCCAGCTGCTGAGGAGAATGAAATATTACACGGTGAAGGAAACTCAGAGGCTCCTCAGGGCAGGACATATGAAAGCAAATAGTTCCAAGGATAGCACAAGGAATTTCTTTCTCCCCCTTCTGGTTACAGTAGCCTTAGCAAACTTGCTTGTTAAAAAGATTATTTCTTCTAATATGCAGTTAATCATCCTCTGCTTGGCATGCTCTTGCACTGCCTTGTGATTTATGAACCATCTCCATTTTAGGCAATGAAATGTTAACATGTGACACGGGATGTATGGAACTGCTCTCAACTGCCCTTGGGGCTAATTTTAAGCAAATCAGTCTGGAGTCTGGCAGTTGCCAAGAGCTCCAAATGGGAGCATCCTTTCCTTGGCAATCCCTTTTATGGTGTGTGATCTCTTTATGGGCATTAGCTGCTTGGGATGCATAAATGTCCATTTATTATTTCCAGTAGCAACTGATATTTTCAAAGAAGGAGGAGATGCTAAGAAGGAGATCCTTAGTTCTGAAGTAGTGGTATGAGTGACTGACATGCAAATCAGCCCTTAATATGGTTCATCTGCCTCTCTGAAGATATCTCCAGCATCAGGAAGCCCCCAGGGGACACACAGCTACTACATCTGCCCCCACTGCCTGGGGACTGGCATTTTGGCATTCACCCCAAGGTGGCAGCTCTCACACTGCTGGAACAGCCCCTGGGGCTGGCAACCTAACTTATGGCAACCATCAAATTTCCTCACTTGCAGCTAAGATATGGCCAGCGCTGCTCTGCAGCAGCAGGGAGTGGCACAGGCACCTCTTCACCTCCTGTCACTCACCATCTGTGCCCCGGGGTCTGTCGAGCTGCCCACAGCATCAGGAGAGGGTGCAGCCAGTGTGAAACTTCAGAAATAGCATAATATGCTCTGACAAATGAGAGAATGGTACAGCTTTTCCTCATCCACCAAGACACCTCCATCCCTCAGAAAGGCAGCTTATTTTACTACTGCCTTTTGAAGCCTGGTGGCTTCTTGAGCATGCCTGGTGACTCTGGATGCACTGATCATGAAAGATTTACACAGCTGACCTGATTTTCCAAATTAGTGAAAATTAACATTTATTTCCACAGCAGTGGCAGCTGTGGGTGTGAGATCCCTTGTTTACCCACAGAGATACAGAAATCACTCTTCTGCCTCTGACTGGAGGTTTCTCTGAGCACCTGGAACTTATTTAGTACCTGATAAATGATTTGTAAACTGTTAAATGCAGTTAGTGTCAGCAGAGAGCTCTCCCTCAAACACATATTTTGCCTCTCTCAAAGCACAATCTAGATTTGGGGCCATATGTGTCATGTGTGAAATAGTCTGAGCTGTTAATGAACTTAATCAATGTAAGATTTTTCTCATTGCATTCTTAAAGCAAATATTTCATGATTGGTCTTGTTATTTCAGAATAACAAGAATTTTCAGAATATTTTCAGTGGGGACCACATTAAAACCAAGGAACTGGGAGAAATCACATTGTCCTGGGCTCGTGGTACTTGAAGACTTTCAGAAGTCATGCAGAAGGAAGATGCCTCAGAAGGTATGCAGATAAAGATTTTGCATGAGAATACCAGCACAGAACAGATGATGCATGAAAATTTCTTTCTGGCGCTAAGGCTCCTTATTCACAGGGTTTTCTCCAGATAATTAGAGGCTTGTTTTTGTTTTAACTTCAAAGAAGTTTATAGGCAAGGAAGGGGCTCAGGAGTCTTGGAAACTTTCATATACATTCATTTCATGATCTATAATCATATGTATCTGTTCCATATGAGAAGCTAGCAATTCTGTGAGTAAAACAAAACTAGTTTTGAACAGTAAATCAGCTCTTCAATAGTTACTGGGTATGACACTTTGTAAAGTATTTCAAAGCATAACTCAAAGAGATGTGCAGGCAGTTCTCCATTTTAGTGAGTTTTCCTAATTTTGGTGCCATTTAAATCCAGTCTCTGGCCCAGGACCCTCTGAGAAAGGGCAGAGGAAGGGAGTCAGGGGGTGAAGCTGCAGCCCTGCTGGATGTTAGCTCTGGTGGGACTCACTGAAGTGCATCCATCAAGGCTCTCACAGGGACTTTTGTAAACAAGAAGCCTCAATGAGGACTTGTCTTACCATGGCATCTTTTGCACAGCTTCTGTCTTGGAGAACTTGGGCTGTCGTTTAAAAAACCTTTCCATGCTCTTTTGCTTGTTGTTTGGGGTCTGTTGTTGAGCAAACTCAGCAAGGAAAATGAGGTGAATAAATAAAGCTTCATTAGTAACAGATGATCCCTGTTATCTGTAGAAATAATAAGACCAAGTTATTTAGCTGATGCAGTAGGTGCTGTTTAAATGACTCCTATAAGCAGCAAGGTTTAGAAAAGTGCAAGTAGTGCAAATTATTCTACATTTTAACAGTGTATCTTTTCGTGTAATTGGAAACTGGCAGGCAAAGAACACAGCAGAAACCAAATTTTTGCAGGGTGAGCAGTAATGAAACAGAAACCATTTCTTCTGTGCTCACAACATAAAAATTACCAAAATGAGATTACCCAGTCTACCTGAAATAGTAGGAAATGAAGAAGTGGGGGAGGGAAATTATCTAACTTTGAAAGAAAAGGAAACAAATGGAGAAATAGCCTCATGCTGTGGTAGAGCATGGTTTTGCATTGAGAAAGAGGCAAATTTCATTTTGACATTTACAGGAGCCAAACCTTAGTTCTTGTCAGAGCTGCCTGTGCTGAGCCCATGACAATGTGTCTTCTTAACCACAGAGCTTTAGCTCATGCTCAGATTAACATCCTGATTGAGAGCAGTCAGATTTGGGATTTCTTTTAACATACAGAGAGAGAGAGAGACATGGCATATGTAGCCTAACCCATGTCCCATCATTATGTGAGAAGGCTCCAAGATCCAAGGAAGCAGTAGATCCTTTATCTTGGACCTTCATAGAGCCCCAGACCTCAGCCACCATCCCTCCTATTTCAAGAGTACAGATGGCAGACTTGACAATCTACACTTCCAAACCACATTGGATTTACGTTTAACAGGCAGTAAATCCGTAACTATATCATGAGCACATGGTGCTAGGAAAAGCTGAAAAGATGCAGCTCAGTCTGAGAGAACCAGTTTGTAGGACAAGGGTGATGTGTGCCAGTGACTCACCTGCTGGTGCTGGAAAGCCCTCTGGGTAGGCACTGACAGAGAAGTTGAAGATTTTTCCCCCATACATTTTTATGAAGATGAGTTCACAGAAAATGCTGCAACATTGGAAAGCAAGGGTAAGTTAACATGTGAGAAGAGAATAGTTGAAAGCACAGTGTCTGGAGGGGAAAGGAGCTAGGAAGAGTAAAGAAGGGGAAAACAGAGGTCAAAATCAGTGCAGTGCAGTTGTCATAGTGAAGAGGTTTTAAGTTTCTGAAATAATTACAGTGACCATTTTCATAATAGTTTTTTATGTTTATCAAATAGATGAATAAGTGACCAACAAACATGCCAGCAAACATTGATTAAGTAAATGGTTAAGGAGAACATTTACAAATATATTTTTCCATACATTTACTTAAATAACTAGAGATACAGCAGCCAAACTTAGGGACAAGGCACAGAGGTAGCCTGATGTGATTATGTTCTCTCTCTCTGTAGTTAGACAAACACTAGCATCCTAATCCTAGCTTGGTTTTCTGAAAACTGCATTGTTATTTTCACTACATGATGGGATACTTGGCTGTTACCAAAGTGCCTTTTTCCTCTGGAAGGACAATACTGATGAGATACAATTCTTTGTCTCTTTACAAGCAACAGGTCTGAATTTTTACAGGGTGTGTTTTCTAAATCCCTGATTCTACAAATTGAGTTAGACTAATGTAACCAAATAATAATCCAATAGCTATGAATACAAAAACATTGTGCATTTCTTACCACTTCTTAACTAATGTCTTTTTTTCATTGCTTATGACTAATTGTTGCTGTGTCAAAAGCAGTAGACAGGAAAATTGGTGCTTCTCCCAAACATATCATTACAGTCACTAAAGTAATGAGAAATACATGAGGTATTTTTAGGTCATAATTTTTTTGTCAGGGAAAATAGCAACCTTTTTGAGTAAACTGAAAATCATTATTGCTTCCACTGGGATTCACGCTGAATGCAATAATTATGGTAAATTCATGTGGTACTGACAAAGTTACAACAAAGTAATTTCCTCCATGATATGTTGCAGGGGGCCAAGTTGTCTCTGGGCCAGAAACTTTTCGTTTGTCTCTGACAGGCAGTCTGTCCCCTGATGGGGTGCCAGAGGGAGAACAAACTGAGTGGAGAGGGTGCAAATCCCAGTCCCAGCAATCCTTCTCCTGCACCCGTGTAGGAGAAGAATGGACACCCTGGGGCTGGGGAGAGGCTGGGAGCAGCCCTGGCCCTGCTGCAGGGCTTTGGGGCATCTTTGGGAGCAGTACGGCACACACAGGAGTGCTCAGGGGTTCCCTTTGCAAAGTACCTTCATGTATAGATACATCCTTAGGATATTAATCTGCATTAACTAGAGGTAAGTGTGTAAAATACCTCATTAAACCCCAGCAGGCTGCAGTATACAGATGCTCCCTAGACTGTCAACAAACCAGAGTAAAGCTACCTTGCTTTCAGCCAGGAGAGGCTCAGTGCAGTCTCAGAAGTGTGGGTATCAAGCACAGTGTTTGATTCCCCTTCACATTGCTCAGTCACTAGGTCAGCTTCAGGCTCTCCTTCCCTGACACGTCCTGGTGACCAGCTGCCGCCGCTGTTTGTGGGGCTGAGCAGTGAGCACTGCCAGGGAGCTGCTCCAGGTGGGAAACAAAGCCTTCCCTCTCTCCATGCAGGCTTGCTTTTAATGCGAATCCATTATCTGATACAATTTAACCTGTGGCTCTAAAACCAGCTGGGGAGGCACAGCTGGAAGGTGATGGGCAGCAGGAGTAGGAGGCTGAAGTCTGATGGAAATGTTTGAGCCGGTATTAGGATGGGAATAAAACTGTGGCATGTGGAAATAAAACTGTGGCACATGGATTTCACTTGCCTGTTAGCATCTTCTCCCTCAGAGTGTCCTTGTGATCCTCTGTGCTTTGAAGATGCCAGAATGCTCAGGTACTGTCCTAGTACAGACACCAGACCTAACTCAAGAAGTGCGAAACGCCCACAGAAGCAACTTCTCGGATGCCTTCTCACAACTATGGCTCACAGAACCACCAGAAAATACTTCCTTTTGTTTTTTAAACCTTGAAAGTCAAGAGAAGGGGAGGGCAGATCCCTTCCTAACACCACCTCCAGTTTCCTTGGTTGTTGAGAGGATCATCTGCACAAACAGGGCTGATTTGCCAGGAACAGTGATACCACTGCGGCCACTTCCCTACCCGAGCCCCCCTCACCTCTAGGTTTTGATTTGTGCTGAAATCTGTTTGTTTGCTACAGTTTCCCATAAAGGCAGCTCTGCTCCTCACAGCTCTCCAAAGTGAAACATCCCAGGTGGGAGGGAGCACTGTTGGTAAATGCAGCTGAATGTTCAAAACGAGGAATATTTGATTTTATATATAATTTCCAAAGACAGTCATAGGGAACCCAACATTTTCTGTTATTCTCCAGTAATGAAATAATTTTTTTAGTTTTCACTGATTATTTTTACATTCTAAACTAGAAACTACTTGTCTGAGCTAGAGCAATAGGAAGGTGTGCTTTTTGTCTGTTTGGCTTTATTTAAATAGAATGCATTAAAAACATAAATCAGTTTGGCTCATAATTTATTTAGAATGAATGTCTTGGCATTGACTGCTAACAATCCTCACATGTTTTTAATTCATATCACAACCCTATATTTTATTATTTTCAAAGCTTTGTGGGCTGAAGTGAGGTTAACAAGTATTGTTAAACTTTGTCCATTAACTAATAGGCAATTCTGGAACAAAAAAAATATGCTGGAAGACATGTTAGAAAAATCCTGCAAGGTTTCTACAAAAAAAAAAAAAAAGGCAGAAAAAGGAGAGACAAAAAGAACCAATTGAGATGTAATAAAGAGAAAAATCTCAGAGTCAACTTACCTAAAAATAAATTTGCCTGAGTCATTCTATAGATGCAAACCACTAGAATGAATATATCATCCTGCTCCTCAAATGTATCATGAATCAAAAGTCAGTGTTATTTTTTATGAGTTCCTAAATGAGATAGTCATAACCAAAGTATTTATACTTACTTACTTTTTTCAGATCAAAGATTCACCTCACAGAGCGGTTCCCATTGCAGGGTAGGAGAGTGATCAGAAAATGAGGATGGATTTTGCTACAGCAGGCAAATTTGCTGATTCAGCTTAATTTAGCAGAAAGGTAATTAGTGTTTTAAATAATGGAATGTATTGCAGATTGATTAATGGTCACTTCCATGAAGCCCTTTCTCTTCTATCTCAGTTCAGTATTTGGAAGCTCAGGGCTCAATTTTTCTTTCTTTTCCATCAAAGGTCCATATTAAAGGTTTCCTTTTGTGGTCACCAAATGGTTGTGTTGTGCAAACTTGTCTCCTCTGCTGCATTAGCCATGACATCTCCATGACCATTGGAGACTGGAGGAGCTTTCCTATCACCAGATCCAGCACACCACCTTTACATCCTTCAGTCAGCATTGAGCCCTGGGAGCCCTGCTGACTTGTTTCTGTGGGCAGACTGGGATGCACAGGGGACTCTGCAGATAAAGTATCTGGATGTGCAGAACACCTCGAAAGGAGACCTTGCAACTTTTTCTTTTGTTTTGATTTTATACAAAACCGTTTGTATTTTTATATCTATAGGTCAGAAAAGTAAGTCTGTCTGATGAGCACTCAGAAGCATTGCTAAGGGATCAGCATCAGCCTATGAGAGGCAGATATCAGCTCAAATATCTTTAAATCTCTAATTCAGCATTCTTTTGATGCACTAAATTCTGGCAACTAGTTGGGAAAAGCCTCTGTGCAATGCTTGAAGGTGTTGCAAGACTTCCAGGGCTTCTGAAGATGTCACAGTCATGCTGGGAAACAGCAGTACAAAATTAGTGGAAAAGATAGCCCCACACCACTTTCTGTGGTGTACAAAGACTGCCCCCAGAGCCTTGTAGCTGCACACCACCAACTCTTGCCATTTGTTGGACCTGTCATCCACATACGGGTCTGTGCTGTTCCTGTGGGGCTAAGGTCTTCAGTCTCCTGTCCACAGGCACATGTGGGTTAAAAGACAAGCATGGAATGCAAATCTATTGCCAACAGGCTGAAATCCACTGTGCAGGGATTGGCATCTCAGCTGTAGGTCATCAGCATGTACTTTGCTACCTATAATCAAGTGCCTTCATAGCTTCACAAAGGCATTGTATTAGAGAACATCTGGATGAAACCTTGACACTGCTAAAGTCAACAAGAGCTTTGACTGTGATTTTCTAGGTCTTTTTCTGCAATACTGCTTCATTTTTTGAAGGTCAGCTGAAAGGGCTGTGTAGTTTTGTGCATACATGAAAAGAATGACAAGGCTGAAAAGCTTAATGATATTTAATTCAGGGCCACTATTAAGGCTGAGTAAAAGTCAGTATTTAGAGATATAAGTGGATGAATTCATTTCTTGAAAATGGTAGAATTACTGTAGTATCAGAATAAGTATACTTTATAATAGTTTTTCAGAAAATGTTCTGGGACAGAAAGAAAATTTATATGTTGTTCTTAAGCTTTCACATATTTTATATTATAAAACTGCTCTCCACATTAATTTTCTTGCAATTACGTTTAGCAGCTTCTCTCTTTTTGTATCATCCAAAATAAAGCCGGTCAATATTCTTCATACTTTCACTGGACATAAGGACACAGTTAAAGCCTTTTAGCAGTCTGTGACTGAGTAAATAGTTTTTTAATGCCCCTTGCTTGGTGACTGGTGTCCAATTATACAAAAGGATTGTGAGCTAAGATTTATCATCCCAGGCATTGTCTTTGCAGAGCAAATGGAAATCACTGAGTTTCCTGACATTCAGGAGGGACTGCAGAGATGTGTATGCATGTATGACCTATTTTTGTGTATACAACCTGCATTTAAGGAGAGGAGACATGCAAGCTGCCAGCTCTGGTGAAGCTGTGGAAAGGGCACAGCCAGAGTCAGACTCAAAGTCCTGAATCCTCAGATTCCATGTAACAGCTAGAATATGCCCCCTAGCCATGGACTGCACTTCTCTGGATAGATGTAACAATTTGAAATAATTACAAAAAGTGTCTAAAGAACGTGTTCACATCAGGTTAAACACAGACAAATGGAGACTCACTTTGTTGGGAGGACTCTGTGTCTGTGCCATTGGAGGGGACTTCCCTCACAGCACTGCACCTTTTGCTGAAACACAGCCCCTGACTCGATTTGGCTGATTGTTATATATAAAAAGACATGTGATTTTGGCTTAGCTTGCTAGCTGCAAGAGCAGGGCCACCAACCATAAGAAAGGAACTGCCTTGCCCAGCTTAAAGATGCCATTGTGTTTTCTCTCCACTGCTGTTAAGAGCAGAGGGAAAATAGGAAGGCCTGAAGTCCGGAAAGGCACAGCGGCAGCAAGAAGAGTAAGTGTCTAGAGGTAAATGGGCAGTGTAAATGACACCTTTTCAGTTTATTAAGTACTAATTAAGGCTTGCAAGCCTGGCATTCTTTTACCAGATGTGCAGTGCCAGGAAAGCAGCCACCCGTGTGCTTGGAGGTCGATTGCTATCCGGTGATTGTACAGAATCCAAGCGTGGCTTTTTCTTTTTTGGGTATTGCTGCCATTTGAATAATATATCCCCAGCATCCTGGCTGGGGTGATCCTTTACTCACAGGCAGTTATTGTCCAAGAGTGACTGCTTCAGGGGGCTCATGTGACACCCAGGCAGCCTGCCCGTGCACTGGGAGCCTCCTGAAGGTCTGAGTGACCTCAGGAGATGGAAAAAAGATTCCCTGTCCATCCCTCAGAAGCAATGAGAATGAGCTGATCCCTGGTAAGTTTAGGCAGGATATTCCTGACTCTGAATGGAGCCATTGCTGCTGAATATACCATAAATCTCCATGTAGCTCTAGGCAAAAAATACATGCTCCTTGAAGCCCTCCTGGGTGAGGAATATTTCATTTGCAGAAGGTTTGTTCTGTTTTTTTTCTGCAGAGAGACAATGAACTACAGAACACTTGCAATGTGGCTGCCACCAAGGCTGCTACAGCTGCCAAAGCCAGGCAGAGAGTGAAGGAAGGGACCATAAAAGGATGACAAGGTACATCCAGGGGCGGTTACAGGGAGCATCCTGCAAGCAGGAAAGTGCACATGAAGCACCTGGTTTGAAAATTAGTGAAAAAGGTTGATGAAACCTGATACCTAAGGGGAAAGGAAAATTTATCAGGGGGTGAGGAACAGAAGAGATAGGGAAGTGGAATAAACACTGGGAAGCTGCACCAGGGAGGACAAGCATCCTGTGCTGCAGAAGAGGGAGGAAAGAGAGGTGCTGTTGAGGAGACCAGCAAGGAGAGTGCTGTCTGCAGCCCTGCTCTGCCAAGGCCAAACAGAAGCATTCCATGAAACCTCAGTTTTGAGATGATGAGAACCCAACAGGACCTTTGTCTAAGAGTCCAGCCTAGCTGTCTTGGAGCTAGTTTAATCATGCACTAAAGTGTTTTTCTCCCACATTCCAACAGAAGCAAACAGTAGTAACTTCACCAAAGACTTTTAGTGGCAATGAAGCCAATGTGAGATCAAGGGTGGTAGTTTGGTGATGCACAATATGATTTGGAAGCTTCAAACAAGGAGCTGACTTACTCTTGGCTGTTCTCACCATGCCTTTCTTTGTGCAGTCACTTTGTATTGCTCTACAAAGGCAACTTAGTCTAAGCTATATTTTACCCATACTCTCTGAATGTTTACAGTGAGCATCTCCCAGACAGGAAAAGAAGCATGATGGATGTTCCTGCTAAATTGCATACCAGCTAAACTCCAGCAATCTGAACATCTCCAGCATAATTCCAAATAATCCACTTGACTGAATACAGATAAATAGAAGAAAGGTTAAGCAAGATTAGGTTACTGTTTTTCTTTCAATGTTTTAGATGTTTTGCTTTCCCTCCCTTAAGCTGCACTAACAAATGCTAAAACTATTTTTGCTTTAGCAAATTAAGGCAACTGTGATATGACAGATTTTTCAGTTTACTGACAGTTTTTTCAGTTTACTGACAAAACTATTAAAAAATACAGGAACTCCCCCAACCCTGTTCATTTTTAAGATGTTTTTAAGACTCTTTTTCCTTTCTTAGAAAGCTGAAAGCATTTGAGAAGAAAAGTTTGAGGACAAATGAAATTGCGTTTTAGTTTTATGCTTGCATAGTAATGACAGAAGAATGGCTGGGCTGAAAAGCTTAATAATTAACTTAGGATAATTATTTAGCCAAAACAGAAGGTAGTATTTAGAGATTAAAGAAGATAGAAGTTTTCTGAAAAAGTATGTTCTAGGAAAATAAGAGTAGGTGTTGGATCCCAGAAACCTGGGATTTTGGAGCTTCCTGTGTTTTCTGGCACTGACCCCCTGGAGAACACTACTTTTGACCTGAGGCCTTGGAGCAGGCTTCCAAATTTGAGTGATGGAGTTAGAATCGTGGGTGTGTAGTTAAATAGAAGTGTGTGATTCCACATGGTGAAAGGTTTTTAATTTGAGGTTTTTATAATATAGTAATAGGAATGGAACAAAATGGAGGATTTTGGGTGTTGTCTCCTTTTCGGTGTTCTTCTTCCTTCTTCTTCATGGTTTCAGGTAGTAGTTTCTGGTTGGACACAGTGCTGCACTGCAGGTCACAGGAGTTTGGTTGTTGGGTCAAAATTATAAATAATATAATAATATATTAATTATAATTAACTATATTAAATAATTATATATAATTAATTATATTAAGTATAATAGTATTATGTAAATAATATGTAATATATCATATAAATAATATAATATTGGACTGTGTAGTTTTAAGTAACCTTGTAGCTAGCTAGGTTCTCCTCCATTTTGCTTGCTTGTAGCTGGTAGCTAGAAGTGTTGCTGAACTTTCTGTACTTTAGATAAGATTTAGCAAACAACCAAGCCCTAACACGAGGAAATTCGTCTCCTTCATGTTTTTAATCCTGGCTCTGAGTGAAGACAAAAGAAACTGCAGACAGGTCAGTAATTAAGTGGTACAAATACCACCTTTACAACTAGGAAATGCAAAACCTCAGCATGCACTTCCCTTACCAGCTGAATGACAAAATTACATCTCAGGACATTGCAGAGCCCAAGGCAGCACCTGCATGCCCCTATTTTGGCTTCATAATTAACCAAATATTAGTGGTGGATATCAGCATAAAACTGTTATTTGGGTTGACTACATGTAAGCTATTGTGTGTAAAACAATTTTGTGTGGCACAAACAGGAGAGAGTGCAATTTCAGAGCAATCTCTCCCCAGGTGGCATTTCTTAATATTGCAACCACTTTGCTTAATTATGCAAATGCTACTGAGAGTATTAAAGAAAAAAGCTGGAATTGCTAATTGTGTGGACCTCCTTGCCTGTATTCTGGATACACCCAACTGTTAAGCTGTAATACTTTTAAGACTGTTTGTTGTGGTAATTACTTTGTTCTAACTCTACTCTGCACAGTGAAATTACTGAGTTTTTCTGATTTTGGAAGAGACTCCTCCATTTTTGGCAATCATAGTTTGAACTATAAAATATTTAATTGATGTGTTTTACTCTAATCAGACATTAGTTCTAGAATGATTTCTGCTAAAATGTGTAGAAACAAGACTTCAAATTTTGACTTAAAAATAGTAGAAATGAAATAAACGTGAACTGAATACATTTTTTTTCATAGATTCCCACCTCAGTTTACAAAAATGCAACCAAAAAAATAATGTCAAGGTAACAAATTCCCAATCCTACATTATTGTTAGGATAACAATAAGTGATTATAAAGAACCCCAAACACTTTAAAAGTTGTCTTTGCATCTCACATCTGTGGGGCAACTGACTTACTTGGAATACAACAATACATAAGCAACATCAATTTAAGTCTGGATTATTTTAAGCTGTTCAAGAGGAGGGTTTGATCCAAACCCACCTTCCATCATCACACGGGACTGAATATAAGAAAGATTTACTCATCTGGATGAAAACAGGGTGAAAGTCACTTCATAGGTTTTTTAAAGGTTTCTCTAGTGATGTGTTTGCATCATTCATATTTTTGTCTAATGTATCAACATACCATGGGATACAGAAACAAATTACATCAGCTCTAACAGATTTTTTTCAACTGGATGATTATATATTTGTCTTATTCAATAAGAGATTATTCTGGGATGGTATTTGAATCTCCACTATCACTTTTGCTCCTTGCATCAGGAGGAGAAAAAGAAGAGTGTGATCAGGAGAAAACCCCAGCAAAGCTGCTGAGGGCAGCAAAGGTGGCTGAAGAAACTTCAGTTAAATTGCAGTGAATCAGTTCCTCAGCAAGAAAGGGGATTAATTACTGTGCACAGGTATGCAGTCAGTAATGGCAGATAATTTGGAATGAAGATTAATTGTTTCCTTAACGTGTTATATTTGCTGGCCAGACTCTTCTTGCCTGCTACCACAGCCTTGTGAGAGCCCTGCCAAACAATCTCTAAGGACCATGTGAAAACAATGAGGGATTATCCCTTCATGTGCCCTTTATGGTGATTTCCAAATATTTCAGTTAAACTGTGCTTGTGTCACCGCATCAAGCTGAGATTGCCCCTGAGGCTGACTCATGCTGTGAAGCTCTCCATTTCCCCAGGCAGAAAGCCTTCACATTGGAGAGATCTGGGAAAATGGAAAAGCTGGCAAAGAAATAAGAAATAAATGTCTAGAGAAGACCAGTATTCATTCTGTAAGGATCACTTTTCTTTAAGGAGGCTGGGATTTAGTGAAGCTGCCATTCTGAAACACCTGCCTCCACCTCAGTAGGGTCCTGACCTGAGCCTGCTGGATGATGTGTGACAGCAGGGAGGCAATTTTGGGCTCATATTTTTAACAATTAACGTTAAAAATTGCTCATCTGCAGCACCTTGGTTTCTGTGCTTACTTGTATCTGTCCTGCACTCATTGCTTTATTTTAACTCCAGAGAAGCTACTTACCATCTATATGGTGATCCTAGAGGATAGGAAAATCAGGCCATGTGTCTATCCTATGAAAACATTGTTATCCTGGAGCCAGTGGCACCTGCTGTGGTGAAAATTGTCATTACAGGACTGGGAGCTGACTTTTAGAAAAATGAAGAGTTTTCTCAAAGACTTATCAGAGCCTGGAGCATCGATGAGACAGATCATCAGTGATAGTCTGTATTAAAAGTACAGGAGCAAGGAAGTTGAATTTCCACAAGATTAAGCTCTTGGAAACTTTTCATGATTATATGAACAGGGCTCCTCACAGTCTGGATATCTTGGAGATCTCAGATATTTAGAGACTCATTCAGCTCTCTGCGGGCAGTAGGCTGAAATTCACCCAGGTCTTTATTTATTGATGCTTGCAAGTGACTCTGGTTCTGGCAGCATAATTCCCCAGGAACATTTGGATGCATCACAAAAATTACCAAGAACTACATCTTGTCTGCAATCCCAGTTGTAGGACTAAGTAGTAAATGGATGTGTAGCCTGAATTATCCCTTTCCTTTTGGAGGTGGTTCTTGCAGTTAAGGAACAGCTTGGAGGAAGAGGGCTTGAACTCTCTGCTCAGGTGTCGAATCAACATTCATTCCTGCCACTTATTTGCTTGCAATAAGCACTGCTTTATTTTTCACAGCACTAGGGTTGAAATCCTGCTCTTGCACTGAAAGTGTAAATACCAAAGGAAAATAAAAAGTGCCAGTGAAGATGGCCTTAAAAGGATGGATCTTCATAAACACTAGTGTTGCTTTATAGGCCCTTTGTAAGCCAATATTTCCTTGTTTCACTGGATCCAGAAATGTATGAAGAATTACTAAATTAATGCATGATGTCCATAAGAATAGGAATTTTTATGAATGCCATGTATTAATCCCTCTGATCTAGTAGCACGGTTGCAGCATATAATTAGCAGCTCTATCAGTAGGAGTCAACATTTTTCAAATGTCATTACATTAAAATGTGCTTTACATGCACATCTTGTATAACCACAGCAGCCAAGTTCTTGTATATTTTCAAACAACAAATCCAGCCTTCCTGTAGAGTGATCCAACTGACTTCTTTAAGGTGCTCCAAGAGTTAAGGTGATATAGACCACCTGGTTATGGATATAGAAGCATCTGGCCCTAAGCACTCTGTAGTGCTCTCAGCTGCCCAGATAAGGTGGAAGTAAGTGAAAGTACATTGATGTAATGTTGATGTAAAGCCCTTCTTAGCCCACACTATTATGGGTCTCCTCACAAGAGCTATGAAACAAAAATGTAAAGGTAAGGAGACTAGGACAAGAATAGAGGTACATGGTAGTGAAGAGATAAGTCATCTATAGTTCTGAGAGTTTATTCATGTACATAAAACATTTTAATTTTAAGCAATTAATTTAATTTTAAGATTGCTGATAAGGAGTGGTTTTAATTATGACTTCCTGCAAATTAGGACTTGTAAATTTGAGCTTCTAACTGTGCTACTTGCAGAGCTGTTTGATTTATATCCAAATGCACTGCTGCTGCACCAAGACATGGCCTTGCAGTGAGTGGTCTGATAGCTTCACTAAGTCCAGTGTTGCAACAGCAAGGCACTGCTATTTTGTCTCGTTTGTTACTCATGATTATTAATGAATACTATCTTAGTAAGGCTGTCTATACTTAGAAGTCCTCATAGAACAACATTATGAACCTTTCCCTTGTAGTGGTACAGATATGTGACTTCAACACGTCATTTAATTAACATTTTAAGTACTGTGAGGTTTCCTGCTGGATGAATTTGGATGCTGTTCTTATGGTTTGATACCATACCCATGCAGTGCCAAAATTTGCTCTTGTGTGTATGACTGCAATCTCACTGGTGCAAAGTGCATCTTGTTGAAATGAGACATCTACTGAAGTGAAGCTGTATTCACCTTGATTTCCTTAACAGGTGATGCAGAAATGTCAGTGGACTAATCAGCCAACAGGAAGATGCCTATGTCCCTTACTGATGACACTGAAATAGGTGAGATGAATCTGAGCCACTGAACTAAGATATCCTCAATATTTAGAACTGTTCAATTGAAGAATATGCATCTAATCAACAAATTAGTGCACAGAATTGTTAAAAAATTAGTATCTTTC
This sequence comes from Tychaedon coryphoeus, assembly GCA_013398595.1. NCBI lineage: Eukaryota > Metazoa > Chordata > Aves > Passeriformes > Muscicapidae > Tychaedon > Tychaedon coryphoeus. Next base: position 1,682,595 of record WBND01000102.1, on the reverse strand, counting down.
TTGAGAAAAAAAGCCCAAAACAATGAGTCAAAGTTAGTATTTGTTTTTTCTCATGTTGCTTTGCACACTGGTGCTGTTGGTCACATCTTGGTACACAGATACTTCTTTCTTCTTTTTACTAACTTCTTATAATCTAAATTATAAGTTAAAATAATTTTTGGCATTTTAAGTTCATTTGGGGAGAATGCAAACTATTTTATCTCAGAAAGCAATGTCAGGAACTAGATCTTAATGTAGAAAACTTGAGTGTGGTCCTTCAAGGCCACACCACATCAAAGGTCACTTAATATTATATCTTAAAGTAATATTTTGGACTCAAGTCTGATGGAGAGGAAAATCAATAAACTCAGCTTGTGTTGGAATCTTCCATCAAAATCAAGCATTACATAAAAGATGATATTGCAGGCAAACAAAATTAGTCTTTAACTGATTGGTAAACAAGACTTACACACGACATGGATGTGTAAATCCTCTCTGCTTCTTGACCTCTCTTGTGATTGACAGGATGTCAATTAATCCATCATGAGGTTTATGTGTTCTCTGGTGAAGGGCTAGACTGAAGCTGCCAGCAGAAACTTTCAGTCACCATTTTTCAAGTGTCTTTTCTACCTTTTCATCTCTAGGGGTATGCTATGTTTGGTAGTCCAGAAGTGATCAGAACTATAGTAACCTAAAATCTCTAAATAAACCACTCTCAGGTTTTGAGTGAAGTTGATCCATATGGCTGAGCCTGTGTTAAGAATTTCCTGACTTGCAGTGTTTCATTGCAAAGCCCTCAAAAGTTTCTCAGTATTGAATGCAGTATTTCTCTCACTTACTCCTTAAAGCCTAAGTGAAATTTTAAAAATTTAACAGTGTCATTTGCAGAGGTCAGCTCCCTCTTCCCCTCCCCACAAAAGAAATATATGCGAAAATCTCCAAATATGAAAATCAGTGAAAATAGCACCAATAAAACATGTATCCCAAAATCCCTTGTTAAATTCAAAGAACAGTGGAGTTTACTATAAGCTAAATTTTAAAAGCCACTATTTGATTTTCAAAGTTACACTGAAGTTACACTAACTAAAGTTACCCCATTTCTGTGGGTATACGGAAAATGCATTCACTAAACATTTCTTATTTTCAAGAAGCCTCCTAAATGTCCCCTAACAGCATTAAGTAACGTGAGAAAAATCCTTATAATTGTTTTTAATTTCATATTGTTGTAGGTATATACTTTTTTATCCCCATCCCAGATAATTTCAAAGGTGTTTTACAAACACATAGAGAAAACGAAGTGTTGGGAAAATGTTTCAAAAGTTGGAGGAAATATGTATGTACAGATGAAAAGCTAATATTTTTTTCTTTCCATGGTTGTTGTATATCCAGCTACATTGAAAATATTGCCATGTGTATCTACTGTTACTAGAGAATGAAGAGAATAAAAAATTTAAGACACATGGCATTTAAGAGATGGCAGAAGGGAATAGAAATTGCCTGGTTAAAATACCAGTTTGGACTTGAAACTCTCATGTTTCTGTCTTTTAACCAAAAGTATTGTCTTTCCTTCTGACCATATTAATGGTACATCTGGATCTGTTGCATTTACAAAAAAAGCCCAAAACCATCTATATTTTTGCTGGGGTGCATACACATTTTCATGCATATTAATGGAAGAGTCTGCTATATGGAAATATATTGATTGCTATCAATATGAGCTACATTTACAGGTCCTTCAAAATGTAACATCTTCACCTTCAGATACTTAAAAGCAAGACTCACTTCCTTTAAAAAAACTGGGAGACCAGAGGACTCCTCTGGACAAATCAATCAGAACACACAATGGACTGACTCATAAATGGATAAGAAAACAAAAAGTTTGTCTTAGAAGGAAGATGCATAAACACAGCTGATGCAGAAGGACAGAGCAGTTCTTCTCCTAATATGGGCTTCCAGCATCTGGCAATGTCTGCACTATTCTTGGAGCTGCTCCTCACCATGATGTATTGGGTTACTTGCAACAGCTGGAATCAACTAGTATTCAATGGCATGTTAACCAGCATTTAAAATGCCATGTATGTTGCCCAGTGTTATGAAATAAATTTTACAGCAGGAACTACTGCTTTCTTTCCCCATAGTATTAAACTTCCATTTCAGTCACTAGCAGCGTGAAGGCAATCAGATAACATCTTTGTACAGGCTGGACTTTGATCCTGGGAACTCCCTGCAACAACATAGCATTCCAAGAAGATAAATTGGTGTACAAGAATCAGAACATAGAAACTATTTTGTTTATTAATGGTGCCAGGAAAGTTTCAATTATAATAATAAACTTCTATACATAAACTTGAAAAATAATTCTATATGTGAACTTTCCTCTTTTTAAAGGGAGACTTGTGAGGACAAAATCACAGAAGATGAGGCAGTTTCTTCCAATAGGAAAAATCAACACAGAGCATCTCAGAGGTTAAAACTCTGAAATGCAAAGTTTATATTTGTTTTTGGTTTATGACAATGATGCAAAGAAGTAATGTAAAGAAACTGTTAGACATGTGTGATCTGTACATTGCCTGGGCTAGTCTAGGATAAGCTTTACCTTATCCATTTCATAGTTTGCACCAAAATGCTGGAAACCTTACCTTTCTTTAGCCCCCAGCTGTTCCTGTATCTCTGCTTCCTGATTTCCCCCACTTCACCCCCTGCACCCAGCTTCCTACCACTGCATCCACCCTGCTTCTGGGCAGGTCCCAGTCCTTGTGCCACGATGTCTCCATTGCAGGCTCACCATGAAGTGTGTGGAAACTTCCACACCTCCTCCTTAAGGCAAATGGCAGCACAGCGGGCTTTGGGCAGACTGCCAGGGCAGCACCTTTGCTCCCCTCACACGGGGTTTATTGATGGGAAAAGCTGGTAGGCAGTACCTCAAACTGCTCACAAGAAGAAAATTTGGAAAAGTAGTGTGTCGATCAAACTGCTTATAGAGACAACCTCTCAGGGTTGAACACGGCCCTTTCACTAGTGCTTAGCTCTTTAGGCTGGCCAGCAGAAGTCAGTGATCCTGGCATCCTTTACTCATTAATACCAAATTAATGCTGAAGCCTGGAGAAGCACAACTTCAGTCTTGCCCAGGCATGTCTGCAGGCTGGAGGTAAGTTAACCCATCCACATGACAGCAAGCTCTTGTTTCCAGCCTGGCTGTGGGAAAGCACTACCTGATCTGATAGAAACTAAAAGTAGCAAGGAGAGACAATGCATGAGCAGACATAAACACTGTGGCTGCAAAGTCTAATCGTTAATATTTTTTGAGCAAAGCTGAATCACGAGTGTGTAACACAGGATTCATACTGTTGCCCAGTGTGGTTTTGATCTGGCTCCAGGAACCTGACCAACACCCTTATTGCACGGTCCAGCCAGGACCTGAGGTTTGCTTGCAAGGGTTGCACATCCCAGTTCCCAAAGATCCCTCAGGCAGCTCAGAAAGGGAGAGCAGCCAAAGTACAGGAACACTGAATAGTCTTAGGAACAGGAACACCTCAAATCTGCTTGATGTTCCTGCTGCCAGTTAAACAAATGCAGCAGCCTTAATGTTGTAGGACTGGCTATTTTAAGACAGACCAACAGAGTCAGATTTCAACACTTATTTACATTCTTAGTTTTGTCATTGCATATGTCAGTTCTTTTTTTTTTTTTTTTCCCAAAATGGCTCAATTAGACGTAATGGCTAACACACATTCCCTGGGGAGGGCTGCCAAGTTGAACAGCAACATACATTTATTATTTGAGGCTCTTCTACTGTTAGTTTCAGTGATTTTGGTTACACCAGTGCTGCTCATGCTATTCCAAAACAAATGAATCAGATGGAGTCTGTGATCCTCCACAAATTTTAAGAGCTGCAGAGATGTGAGACTGGGTAAAGGAAACTGTGATCACCTGTTCAAAAACTTTTCAGCTTTTCAATCTATTTAAGATTCCTCCTTGGTAAAATAGGGGAGCCATGGAAAAAATCTTTGGTAAAGCAAGTTAAAGTCCATGGACAAAAGTTCCAGAGAAAAATGTTTAGAGTTTATAAGACTTAGCTCTCAATGAAGAATTTTCTACCTTCCCAGTGAGATTGCTGTGCCATCCCACCTAGATTGCCATCATTTTTTTTCTCTCCAGTACTTTCTTGCATTTAACATTTTTTTTACTATATTTGAGAGTAGAAAAGACCTTACAATGACCTCTTTACAAGGATATTAATAATTTAAACTCCCTGAGAATGAAACTCCTTTTGTCACTTAGCCTCAAATAAAGAACCTTCTTAGGATATGCAATTTGATCTCCCATTAGTCTCTTCTTGTGGCCTGAATTTCCTCTTTCATGTTCTCTCTTGAGTTTTAACACTGTGGAGATTGTTTGAAGCCAGCAGCAAGCTACAGAAGTTTTTCACTGCTAGAATTTCTTTTTCAAAGGAGCCTTGCTATGGCCACTCCAGTCTCTATTAGCAGAGAATGCCTTTGAAATGCATGAGGTTCCACAGCATGGTCATAGTAATGATGAGCATACACACACACACACACACACACATACACACAGAGCCCAAACAAAAACTAAACACACACATAAAAAAGAGCTGTTTGTTTTAACTGCTGGTAGCCACCATATAATTAAAGTGATGAGAAGGTCTGGAGTCTGTTTGTCTTTTAAAGGAAGGTTACTCACACAGTGGTTTCTGCTTTACTAGAGGTTGGGTCAACTATAGCCCCGCGACTCATGCTGTGACTGCCTTGTTATTTATTGTTTCCCAGATGGATTTGGCTCTTGCATCTTGTCACAGCCTCAGTGTTTCCCTGCTAACCTGTGGCTGTCTCCTGCACAGTAAATGTGAGGTTACCCACATAGTGCAATTCCTCCCACAGCAACCACAGGATGTCTGGGCTGGGAGGCTGCCCACTGACCTTAGGGTCTGACAGAGACAGGACAGACCCAGAGGCGGTTTGGCCCTGGCCCCAAGAGGGTTTCTGACCTTCAGCAAAGCAGGTACCAGCTACAAACACCCCCCTGGTGCTCAGAAGCCATGTGATGGGCCCAGAGTGAGGAGGGCAAGGGCCACAATGTGTGGGCAAGGTCCTGCAGAAGTGCTCCCCTTCTTGGCCCCGGTGTCCTGCCAGTGGCCACCCCACCCTGTGCAGGAGCAGGCAGGTGCTGGCAGCCAGGGACTGCCTGGAGATGTAGTCAGAGCATGTCTGTTTGTTTTGATGAGCCTTCTGCTACTGGACCTGGCTGATAACCCCTCCAGGGGTGAGACCTCACCACAGCCTCAAACCAACAGTGAAGACGTAGGTGTAAGTCCTGGGATAAGTAACTTGCAATGAAGTAATGCAAGGAGAGCAAAGAAAAGAGTCAATCTGTTTCATCCTATGTGTAAGCACTGTCAGGTAATCCTGGCCTGGATAGAATTAAGTTTGTTAGTCCCTTCAGTGAAGCAGCATTAGCTAAAATGAGAGCGCATTATATTCAATCTATCAAGCTAATCTGCTGTGCTAATGCAATAATCTTGGAAAGACAATTTGTGGGAGATCTCTAGGAAGCTGGGAGTTATTTTCTTTCTGTCATTTTTGTGAGAGTTCTACACTAAATATATGAAACATTCGACTACTGAGAAGGTACTGGATTTAAAAAGGGTCAGTGGAAAACAATATAGCTCCATCCATGGAATGACAAATAACCTCATCATTTGTTACCACTGTGGCAGTGCTTCTTTATAGTCCATTTCAGAATGTAGCCATGAAAGAATAGACAAATATACCAACAAGAGAGCAAAATATGAGATTTTACATGAGTGTAGAAGAAAAAAAGCAATGTGAATTAAACAAACACCATATTGCATGCTCCTGCAGGTTAGCCTCTCCACATATCTGCTCTGCCCTGTGAACCTTAACAATAAAGCTGGAAAAGCTCACATTTGGAGGTATCAAGTTTTTTAACTTCATGGAGTTAGGATAAGGCCTGGAGGATCACAAGGCACAAAATGACCTTAACAGAACACTAAGGCATTTTAGAGTCTAATGATATCTGAAGGGAATCACCTCCATGACAAAATGAACCCTAGTGATGTGGGTACCTCACTGATCAGTCTTTGTCACAGACAGGCAAATACTGTGACTTGCTTGGCAAACTCAAGGTCTTATCAATTTCCTCTTATGCCCAGGTGACCTGTAGCCAACACCCACAGCATTTAACATTTTAGCCTGCCCTTTAATTCTTACCCATAAACTCTTGACCCATTCTTCATCCACCCCTAGTCAGTGCTCCACACATTCCAATTACTCTCTCACATAAGGACTAGCTCAACCATTTGGTCTTGCTGTCCTGTTTTACCTAAAAAGTCCATAGCCACCCATGACAGCACTCCCATCCTGTGAACTATGTCACCGGGTCCCTGTAATGCAATGGAGTCATGGCACTGTGACCACACACAGTTCTCTAATTGCTCTTGTTTATTCCCTGGGCTGTGTGTGTTGGTGTGCAGGCATTTCAGAGAGATAATCAAACATCTAGACTTCCCAGGAGGTGTGCAAGAGGGTTCACCACAGCTATAGACACCCCTGAGGTGGTTTACCTTATGGGTCTCTTCTAGGGAGGTAGCTAAGGAATATTTGTTGCTGCTCTGGCAGGCCCAGCTTATTCCCCAAAAAGCCACTTTGAGTTATTCCCCAGAAATTCCTCAAAGCCATTTTGGTAAAGCTGTGCTCCAGTCAGACCACTTAAGCTAATGTATTCCTATTTGAAGGAATGTCTACAATATTATATGCTGGGCATTGTGTGTAAGGGGTTGGAAAACCTGTCTGTGCTGTTATCACCTTGAATTCAGCAATAGTATAGCTGCAGGTGCTCTTTACATGTAGCCTATAGCTTTCATGAATCCAGCTTAATGGATATGTGAAAATACTTGTATTTTATTCACCAGTGGTATCTGGAACTTGTTGAAATTTTTATTTTCATTAAAGATGCAAGAACACTATGTACTGTGGTGTGATTTGAATGTATAATTTAGAGGGAAAATTATTTCTTTATATTTTATGAGGGTTGTTTGCTGCCATTTCTGCCTAGAGTTTATTAAATCTGATTTTTTTTTGTAAAACCAGTTACATATAAGGTAATAGAGGATGCAACACTGCATTTATAGATTCTTTTGCCAAAAGCAATACTAATCAGGTATGTACAAAACTTTAAAAAATATTTTTGTCAGTCCTTATGAACCAGCTAAAATCTATGCTTTTTATCAAAAAGAGTCTATGGAGTATGAAATGTTGACAAGTAATTCCCTATATAATGAATTCACCAGGTCAGAGTAATTATAATAAATATAGATTGTCTGCCCAGATTTCAGCAGACAAAATCTCTGAGTCACTTCTGTCTTTACAACTGCAAAGGTTATTTGGTTGGATCCCACACTTTTAATCTCCCCATTCAACTGAACTTCATCATTGTTCCATTGCTTTCTTCAACAATGAAATTTCCTAGGCCTGTATTGGTTTGATATAATCCCATCACTGCACTCCATCACATACTGCTCCAGACAATCTAAAAAGCCTATTCTCCTGTACATGAATTTTATCAGGTCACTTATTAGTAAAGTTTACTTTAAGATGAGCATGTTCTCCATGGGGAGAGCAGATTATGAATATTAATATCACCATATATAATTGCAGTGTTTAGTGTGAAATTCAAAATACAGATATAGATATGCACCATAAAGCTCTTGCTTCCACAAAGTCCACTGAAGGAGAAAATAATTTTGAAGCTAAGCAAAGCATGATCAAATAAAATCCCCTGAGTGATACTCTGGATTTTTAAATTTGCTTAAGTTTTATGTGTCTTAGTCAAGTAATTTTCTACAGTTTACAAAATTCTAGCAACAACACAGCTGAAAAATAGGATCTAGTATTTTAAAGGTCTTTCAAATTTTCAGGAAAATACTTCACTGTGTCATATCTGTTACAATGCATTAACATTGGTGACTATTTTGTTTAGTTTGTGAGATGAAGTACTTTATCTAAACTGCATTACAGCAGCAGAACTGCTACTTTCCTCATGAAAAACTTCAAAAACATTAAGAGGTTGTTTAAATTTTTATTGCAAAAAATTTTGCTAGGAAAAATAGGATTTAAATTAGAGAGGAGGGAAAATATCCCTCTGTTCTCTTTCAAATTCCATTTTAAAAATATAGAAAAAGACAGAATAATGTGAAAATAGTGGGAAGGCAAATAGCTTAGATATATAGATATAGATATATATATATATATATATTTGCTGGAAATGCTGTGTGGGTTAACATGAAGTGCTTGTAGCATCTGCTTTTAAAAATCTTAACAGGGAAAAAATTTCTCTGGTGTGCAGAGCTAGAGAGGTGATGCAGAGCTTGACTTGGTCTGTGCCATGCAAGTGCTTTATTGTGGATGCTTTTTTTCTCTTTGAGGACCAGAGAGGATATCCTGGGCCAGATGGGGATGGATATTTTGTCCCAGGACTCAGCATGGTACGGTGCCTTCCACTCAGCACAAGCACCCAGACCTAGAGGGCCCAGGCAGCAGCAGGCAGTGTCCATGAATTTCCTCTGGTGTCCACCCAGGATGTCACAGTGCCACTCAGTCAGCCATGCTCCTTGTTCTCACTTGGCAAACAGACCCTTAAATCTGACATGACAGATGACATTTTCCATTTCCATACTTCTAAGCTCTGCTCCATCTTTGCTGAACCTTCACTGATGCCCCAAATGTGGGCTCATTAAAGGTTTTCTGTGATATCACCAAGGTGTTGCCACCAAGCTCTACTGTGCCTATCTACAGTGCCAGGGACAGCCAAATTTAGCTGTGATCACCAAGTGATGCACGATGAGGTGTGTGCATTTGTCATTCCCATGCTTTACCATGTGCTGTCATAGCGTTAGCAGAAGGAGGATTTATTTTGCAGTGGTAACTTCCATGAGGAGGTACTAGAAGAGATCCATGTGATGGGATGCAAAGTGCTGTTTAGAGGTGGCAGGATGCCTGAAATTATCTCACTAATGCTCCCCATTATAAAGTGGTAATCACAGAGGACTGGGATTATTTATAGACGACTGGGTGGGGAGTCTCAGAAATTGTTTTGCATGGGGAAAAGTTTTCAGGCTGTTCCTGGTTTCAAGATGCCCAAGGAACATGAAAAAGAGCAAATCATTTGGCCAGAAGTGATTAAGGACAGACAAATGAGTCGTTTTGAGGCAGTTTGCTGCATGATTCAGCAGCTAGAGGCAGTGGCCATGTGATCTCAGAACCAAGCTGGAAAGCCCAAAATTCCAGCCCAAAAACCACCCCTGGACTTCTCTCATACCTCCAGCCTCATCCCTTCTATCACCACCAATGTGTGTCCCTCCCACCTTCCTCCTGGGAGGGAAAGCAGTGTGAAAGGAGGTGGTGAGGCCACCTTGACGCCTGCTCAGCATGGATGCCCAGCATAATTTGAAGAAGAACATGCCCTTAGCTACGGACAGAGCTGGGAGCCCAGAGAGGACAGGGCAGCTGTGATGGGGCAGAGCAGCATCCCTCCCTCCCTGCACTGCCAGCGGTCGGGGGGCACGGGAAGAGAACAGCAGGAGCACCTGTGCCATGTAACAGGGACACAGATCCGCTTCTCTTGGCCCAGCTCACTGCCAAAGGCATCTCAGCACACGCATGGCATCTCTGGTGGCCAGTGAAATACCGAGAGGGCCACTAGAGGGCTCAGAGGCTGCTGCTGAGGAGGCGCCCCAATCCCATATAATTGCCAAGCACGGCAACTCAGCCGTCACTGCAGCACACACCTGCGCGATTTACTGCGGTGTTTACTTCGCTGACCACTACCAGGAATAAATGGCACCTGCAAAATATCTTCTTGTGGGTTTGACAGTCTATTCACCCAGTGATGCATGTCAGCATCATCAAGTCCTATTTGCAATGCAGGGCATTAACTGTTACTGAAACTGAGTCTTCAGAAGTTGAAAGCAATTACTTAAGGAGTGAACGAATTCCAAATTGCCACCTACAGGGGATTTCCCATTTTGGAAAAATTTTTACTTTCATCTTACTGAAAAAGAAGAGATAATAATTTACTGAATACTTCAAAGGTAATACAACAGGGAATTATGTCACAGTTTCAGGTTATATTGTGTGCAGCTGATCTGTGTTTCTCAATTACTGATTAAAAAGGCAGGCTGTTGCTCATGTTGAAATGGGCAACAAATTAATTTCTGCAATATTTTCTTTTTTTACATAACCTGTGGAAGCTGGTCAAAAGCATTTTGGCTGAACTGTGTTCTGTCATTAAAATATAAATATTTTTCAGGAGTGTTTCAATTTAAACAAACTAAGAGATGAAATGAAAGTCTTTCAGAAGATTTCATCATGTCAAATTTTTGTATTTTTTTAATATTGATTACTAGCTAACCAGAATATCTTCACTTAATAGCTAAAACTAACTGCTTTTTCTGGGATTCTGCATGGGCCCTAATCTGCTGAGTTCAGACACATAATAATGTGAAGTAATATACCTTTAAAATGCAAAATATTTCATATAAGGAAACTGCATGGCCTGATGTACTTCTATTTATTTTCACTATATAAGTTGTAAGTTTAAAGTACAGAGCTCACAGTTCATGTTCTTATTGTCACCTATCCACCTACAAAACAAAGCATTGTCTAAGCATCATCAAATTCCTGCTTAATTCTGCAGACAGGCTGCTCATATTTACTTTCATTTTAAATATAGTACAGTGAATTTTATCATGAAGACATCATGACATAGTTAAAGAATGTCAAGAAAGTCAAGTTTATCAGTGTAAGTAATGTGATCTTATTTTATTGCCCTTAAAGTAAACAATGAGATGTGCAATGGCTTCCATTTCACTTTTTACTATGAAGTGTGTAGGTAGGCATAACACATTTATTAAAATAACTGAATTAAATTCACAGACTGTAAGACAAACAGTTCTTACCTCAGTCTAACAATATTACATCAGAAGAACATGTTTCTAGCCCTGGGTTTTTGACCCTTTCTTGCCAGAGTTGATGGAGATATTGTGTGCTCAAAAGTTTCTCCTAGCTTTTGCAGATGGTTTAACAAAAATATCCTCTCTTTTTGCAAGCATTTGCTTGTACCAGATTTTGGAGAATCATTATAAAACACTACTATGATAGATATTTAGTAAAAAACTGATTTTTTGTTGCCTGACAAAATTTGCTTTAAATATTAATTAAAAAAAAATATTTTTGTGCATCAATTATTTTTGATTCACTAGCAGCAAATACCCATTTCAGTGTTTATATCATCAAAGAAGTATTCTGTAGAATTTTATTTTCTTAGACCTGGGAAGACTGAGTATAGAGGTCTGAGTTACAGCCCCTTTTTGTTAGTACCAGTGAATCACACTGTCCTTCCCATTATTAAATATTTCACTGAGGTAGCTCAGTCTAAATGTCTATGACATAGTATAACTAAATGTCAGAGCTTCAATAATGAAAAACCTCAGAGTAAAATTCAGCAGATGCCAGGATTTAATCCTGATGGAAGGTGCCCACTGCATAACCCCAAGTTATTGCACAATGGGTTTTAACTACAAGGCCCTGCTGTGAGCTCCAATACCAGAGACCTACAGGGACCTAAGCATGGTGCAGAGAATAAAAACAGTCTGTTCTGAGAAGGGTGCTCCTGTTAGAGAAAAATTTTGCAATTCACCTCTGTTTTCTCTCTTGGTCAGCCAGTGAGTGCTGAAGAACCTCACTGCCAACAAGTGACTTTTTGTTGGTTGCAGGAGATGGAGACAGCCCCTGTTGATGCCTCTCAGCATCCTGACAGGCCATTGATTCTACAGTGACTCAGAAGGAAATGTGTCACATAATGAATCACCTGCATTGCTACTCCCAACACCTCTGCTCTAGCAATTTGAGTCTCCCATACAAGCTGACAGTGACCTCATCTTACCTGTGATTCCCTGGGATGGTGACAGCAAGAGATGTCACCACTATGAGGCAAAATTATCATGGAGACTGCTCAGCTGTTATTCTGGAGTTTGACATCTGTAGTCCTTTTTATTTTTTTTTTTTTACTTTTTTTTCTTTTTTTTTTTTTTTTAAAATAAGGATGAACAACTGCTCAGGTTTTCAAGAAATGAAAACTCAGGACAGCAGCATTTTCAATACACTGTGGCCACTATCAGGATATACGACTTATGATAAATCAGTGTACACTTTAGACTATGAATATCTAACTATGATCTACAGCTAGACAAAAATTGGAAAATGTTTCCTNTGAAAACTCAGGACAGCAGCATTTTCAGTACACTGTGGCCACTATCAGGATAAGCATAAATACGACTTATGATAAATCAGTGTACGCTTTAGACTATGAATATCTAACTATGATCCACAGCTGGATAAAAATTGGAAAATGTTTCCTTTCCTTTCCTTTTTTTTTAAATTTAAATCTATTAAAAGCATTACTACAAGGAAGAATTGGTTAACTTACAAAGTAAATTGGAAATTAAGAAGGCTGGGCCATTACAGGAAGCAGAATGTGCCCCAAAGAAGCTACTGCTAAATAATATATATTTTTCAGGGAAGGACCTAATACAGTAAACAAACTCTCACTTTGTTTCCATTTAGATAAAGGTTTTGAGTTTTACTTGTTAATTTTTTTAAGATTTTACTTCTAAACGTAATATTTCTCTTTTTTCAGAAACAATTTAGACTTAAGTAGCTTTTAATTTAAGTGGGTGTTTTTTTTTTTCCTGTGCTAGTGTTTTTAACAGCTGTCCCAACCTCTCTAGTCTGGCTACTCAGAAAACACAGGAAGATAGAGTAGCATACTGTTAATGGAAATATGCTTCTCTAAAAGCTGGTATTTCTAGCAGTAAAACACCATAAAATGTTTTTGCTTCTGCATCTCTTACCAGAAGTGGATCACATTCCCCCAAAGATCTTAAATATCTTTATTTGAAAAGGCACCAAACCCATTAAGGGCACCTGAAAAATGAGAGCCTGCCATAAGGTGCTGTGTGACCTTTGCCTTGTCACTCCAAACCCCATCCTGGTGCCATGGAGCAATGACCACTGATGTCTAAAAGATAGCTGGAGTCAAAGAGCATGACCAGAGGTGCTGCTGAGCTGGCACCAGGCATTCTTGCAGAATTTAATCTCCTGATTAAAAACACCTCGCATAATCAATGAGTTGCACTGTATGAGACACAAGTTCTGAAACATCAGCAGTTTGGTGATGTGCTTTTATGAGACCTGTCATCAACCCATATGCATATAAAGGCTTTTGATTTTCTAATCAAAAAGATGAATTTATCTTGATTCCCCATATGCTAAGTGAGATTGATTAGTAAAAGATATAATGTATTAAAACTTCAGCTGATTAAGACTAAATAATTCATTGCAAATAAGTTATCTGACAAGTTTGCCATTATCCTGTTTCTGAACTAATCAAAAACCAATCTAACATTCTTAAGTTGTATTTTGCAAGTTATTTCCAAGTGCTGACAACACAGGACAAAAACATTTCAGAAGATAAACATGGGTACTTACGTTGATTGTCTGCCAATTTAAGATGGATAACTTGGACTGCTCTTAACAGTTTTTCTGGAAAAAAAAAATATACAGAAACATCTTACGCATCTTCCAGTACCACACCCTTACACATGAATTTTCTGTATCTTGCTAGAAGGTATTTAGTTGTTAAGGAACTTAACAGATTCCATACCAGCTTGATGCTGCCCTGTGGTGGCAAGAGGCCTTGGCATACCAGTGGGATGTGGCCCTGGCTGCGCTGGCTGCCACCTGCAGCGCTGGGACCAGTGCCCTCCCAACAGCTGTGTGGCTGCCCCCAGCTTCCTTCAAGGCTAGTAGCCACTAGTAGTCACACTGCAGGAAAGAAGCCAGGAGAGTGAGTGAAGGCTTTTGTAACCCCAAAACTTACTGTGAAGTGTGGGGTACCAGGTATCCTGCAATGCAGTGTGCTCAAACGCTGCCGGGACGCGGCGGTGCCTGTGATGGGGACAGAGATATCTGTGCCTACATTTTGGCACTGGTCGGTGGCTAAGGCTGGCACAAGCCCTTGCCAGTGGGCTGGATGCCACATGAACAGATGAAAAGCAGCACAGCCATGCCAGGGATCTGGCTGAATTCATCCCAGGAGCAGCAGCACTGGGGTCGGCAGAAACACACCTGCAAGTTGGTGGTGCCAATGTGCTTGGCTAAAGCTTTTAGACTGAGGTCAGTAACAGGTGGGCCACATAGACAGAGGAGCATGTTTGTGTCACTCCGGGCCAGAAGTAGATTATTCCAAAAATTTTAAATAGGGGTTTATTGGCTGCATGTGAGAAACTGTTGGATTGAGTTTTTAAATGAACAGAGGAAACATTTATTTGCAAGGAAGGTTTGGACATGGGCTTTGTCTGTTGGGAGGGCTTCAGGCTGTCAGATTTTTTGCATTTCAGTCATCAGGTTAGAAATCCTGTTTGAATTCTTCACACTAGAAAATGACTAGAATGATTGGTGTCTGAATTTTGATCAGGTTTTGGAACATTTTTCTTCTTTCAAACCAAAATCTCTACATAAATGCATCTTTCAAGGAAAAATGTCACCCAGTTTGTTCATAATTAGAAGGATGTTTCAGGAAAGCAAAAGCTTTTATCTACCTTTTAAACATGAAAGCCATATTTCCATCTGACTAAGAGGATCACTAGAGTTTGAAACTAAGGTACATAAAATGCATTTCCAGGAAAAAACTGCTATGTTATTGAGCAAGGCTGCAATTATTGAGACCCGACCCTCCCGCCACAGTTCTTTCAGACAGAAAGAAGTAAAGGAGCCACCTACTGTGGATTATGTCTTTATTATTCTGTCTTTTTCCAGTCTCCTTTTGCAAAAGGAGTGGCTAAAGAGGGGCATAATTTGCAGAGACTTGTGCTCATCTAAGTATTGCATGTCCTGGGTTACCAGGCTCGTGTGTGTAGGTACTAATAGCAATGCCAGACTTTCTTTTAATCCAAGCACCATTTTAGCTGCAATCCTTCTCACTCCTATGACACAATTTCATGTATGACACCAAAGCATGACTGTAAGCAAGGCCAAGGCTGGGGAGAGCAGGAGTGCATGCCAGGCAGCATTCATTGCTGCCCTCCACAGTGAGATATTCCAGGATGAATAGACAGGGTTGCCACACCCTTGGCCTTGGAGGTGATCCTCCATGATGTGTCCTTGTTGCAAAGAAGCAGCTGCCTCCAAGGTGGGATTCCCAGATGCAAAAGCTTGTTTTGGTATTGTGGCAGATGAGAACAATCCCTGATGTATCAGTGTGCTCTGATGACACTGAAGAAATCTGTGTACTATACCTTGCCTCGGAGAGCAGCACCATAGCCAAAGGCTTATAAAAATCCTGTCATGCAAAAGAGTAAACAGGAGCTAAAAAGGTCATTAAGACTTTACAGTGAGAAGGGGGGATGCTAAAAAAAATGCTGGATGGAGGCAAATGTAAAATGCAGAACTATTCCAAGCAGGGAATGCAAAACAAAGGTCCAAGGAAGCATTCAGGCTAGCAAAGTGCTTGCCAAAATTTGAGACATTAAGAACAGTCTAAAAGACAGAGGTTTATGGGCAAGAATGCCCTTTTCCACTGATGAGCCAAATGGAGCTGAAGAAATCATCAAAGGCCAGAGGGAGAGAGAAAGAGTCCCTGATGAGAGGAAGAGAGTAACCTAGAAGGGAATCCCAGAAGTCGGAGGGAGGATGAATGGTGTTATGAACAATAAAAATTTACTGACCTAAATCCTAAATAACACTAAAATGCAGTAGGGAAATCAAGCAGAGATTTATATGCTAAATTTCTTATGCTGCTTAAAATGAAACTCAGTTGAATATATTTAATTCAGAATTAGTGTCTCCACAAGATTTGGATTCTGGGACAACACTGATACGGTGTATTCAGTGGTTATCACTAAACATCCAGTGATGTTCACCACAGCTGTGCAGGAGCATTCCACACACAGTTAGTAGATCATGATACAGAGATCTATATATCATATATATATATATAATGTAGACATTTGCTTTCTACACTGACACAGGGATCCAGAGGGTGGCCTGAAGGGGCCAATGGCAGATGCAGAGCTGTGGGTTACCCAGCCCAGGAGAGGCTGGCAGCTACACAGGTCAGTGCTGGCACACAGTACCCAGACAGGCAGTGGATGTCCAGCATGGACTTTTGTGTTAGCTTATGACACTCTCCAGGCATTTCATGCAAGATCAGAATTTCATTTTGAAAGGTAGATTTAGAATAATTCAATGTTGAATATATGATTTAGAGAGTACCAATGGATGAAAAATGTTTATTTCATAAAATGGGAAAAGAAAATCACTTCAGGTAATTCCTTTGAAATATTTTTGGAAATATTTTTGTATGTAAGTTATAAACAAAATGGTAATGCATCTACAGTAGAATTGAGGTAGGGAGATGAATGTCTCTGACATTTTTATTGTGTTATGGCATTTTGGTTCTTTCTGTATGTGAAGTAGATTTCATTTTTCTGGAAATTTTAGTTTGATGTAGAAGTAGTGTTTCAATACTTCCACCACTGACATACAATAATCAGGTTATATTCCCTCTGGAAAAGTTCACAGTCTAAAATAAATAAGAACTTGGACTTGAGAAGTATGTCTGTTGGCCAATGAGTGCAAATGCCAGCTGTATCTTGCAGACAAGAGAAATCAGAATGCATTTTAAAAATATTTTGATTTTACCAATTTTTCCAGTTAATTGTTATACCAGACTTTCAAGCTGGCAATATTTGTGTGAAAATTACAACTGAGCATCTCTTTTTCTCATGAAACCCAAAAGAAAAAGAAAGTAATGTGATATTCAGCATCAAGGATGACTAGTAAGCTTTTATTTCCATCCCAGGAGATGGGTTTAGAAAGTAGGATCCACAAATTCTCTGTTTTTCTCCAGAGAACTGTAACACTACAGTATTCACACACAAGACACACATGCATGTGACACAGCCCTTAAAACACAATTCTTAGTTATTTTCCTTGCTGTGGGTGGGTAAAGCCTCAATGTTCTTATAAAGAAGTGAAAGACTGTTTGCCCAGTTTGGAGAATACAAATGAGGAATTATTCTAAACTAATTCAATAGCTTTTCTTTTCCCCAAATTGCCATAAAATGTAAAATATTTCATAACACTGTAAACAAAACCACCATTGTTTGCACTTTTCCAGATTAATTTGTACAAATTATTGCTATATTATACCACAAGGATTTAAATTACATGTTACAAATTATAAATTCTTTAATGCATTAGATGTGATTAAACTTATGAAAATGCTCAGTGGTAGTAAAAAACATGTAAAGATACATTTTTATGATTAGGGTTAATTCCTTCCTCCAACTTAATTTTATCTATAGCATCAGAAACATCTGCAGAAACTACTGTGAGGCCAAGACACAAAAGTCACTTGACACTAGACTCAAGATATTTACTTGCTGATAAATACTGAAAGTGTCATTGAATCATGTGTTTATTTTATCTACAATGGCAATAGATAATGGATGGAAAAGTTGAGGATGGACACTTGCAGCAGAGCAACCATCTGGAGAAACACAGAGAGAACAGGCTGCTTCTGGGGGCAGGGCTCAAGTGATCTGCCCCAGGCTTAGCTGAAAAATGATAACTCTGGCTCCACAGCAGCTGGTTGCTGTTCAGGGAACCTTTCAGGGCAGGTCCTGACCTAACACACTGCAGCCTGGGCTCAGTTAAACAAAAATCTGCCATAGGTAATTAGCAGATATAACAATGATAATACTAATAATAATGCCAATAATAGTAATATTGGAACTTGTCTTCCCAAATCTTGCTTATGAAGGCCTATGGGAATTGCAAGGGCATCTATAAAACTCCTTAGGTAATTGTGAATTCACTCATGAAGAGATAAGCCAGCAGAGGTTAATGCCTAGCAATAGGTGTTTCAGTTTCAATTCAGACCCAGAAAATTTTGGCAATGAGTGTCCCACAACTCACTCCCTTTTATTGCTTTGTTTGTTCAACAGCTGGAAGTGATGGCTACAGATACTGCTTCAATGGTTGATGGGACAAGTGAAACCCCCATCTGCCCCAGAGGAGAGCAATGCCACCTCAAGTACCCCAAAGGTTGTTATGAAGGCTGACTCACACATTTCACCCAAGAAAAGGGGGAAGAAGCACCAAGGCCACTCCTGGTGCCTCCCTGCACAGCCGAGCAATGCCAGGCAGTGCTCTCAGGGCAGGTCCAGTTGATGTTTTGCAGACAGATGTGAGGCCTCTCCCACAGCTCATCCTCTCTGAAAACAACACAACTTTGTTAGCTGAGCACAGAGATCTGATTATTAGAGTTCCTGGGCTAAGCAGCTTTTTGTCAGTTTGCAATGTGACCAGCTGTGGAAAAGAAACCCCAACCCAAGACATGGCTATCTACCCTCAGGCTGTGATGTCATGATGCTCATGCTGGATCACTGCACACACTGGTCCACCCCAGATGGGCTTGCTGACCCACACAGGGCCAGTTCAAAGCCTTTCCTGATTTTACATCAACAGCTGAAGGATGGACAGTACATGGTCTGGCATGAAGCTAGGCTCTTGATTTGGCACAAGGCCTGCTGCCACAAAATTATTCCATTTACATTTTTCTAAGCAAATATGAACCAACAGAAGAAAGGCCACTGTCTTTGAGAAAAAATATTGGGAATGATGGAGTCAGATTTATTTTCTGACCAAACCTCAACTGGTTTCAGGGCTCATAGTACCTACTATCCTTTTACTGGTTGAGCATAAGAAATATCCATAAATGTCCTCAATAAAGAAACCCTGGAGGCTGAGTGAGGAATATGGCACCAGGTCAGAGTATATCTGGTCCACTGAAGATATCTCAGATTATCTCAGATTATCTCATATTTGTATACTTTTAGAAAAAAAACAAACATACTCATCAGCCTTTGGCTAGTAATTTACCTGGTTGCTGGTACAGATTGCTAACAAGGATGTGGCAACCACAACTATTCCTCTCAAAATATTCTGTCATTCTAACAATACTAAAAAGAAAAAAATTCTTGCTCATGATATTCCATGTTTGAATATAACTGTGATTTGTCATACTGTTTCTCTCCCAAGGGAACTGGAGAACTGGGAAGCCAAGCTAACTGTAGGGTAATCTAGTCCATATGAAGTCCCAGTGACCAGCTTTGCCCCCTCACTGGAGCTTGGGAGAGGATACTGTTACATGACTTTTAGCAAGCCACTTCAGTTCTTTTTCATCACCTCCCCTATTTCTGTCTTGTCTGTCTTGACTATAAGCATTCAGGAAAGATAGCCCAGCTATGTATTTATAACACTAGAACCTTGATCTCCAGAGCTTGTAATTTAAAATAAATATGCCTTCATACTGTAAAACCAGACATAACTTAATCAATATGAAAATAGAGGATGCTAGAGTTGATGCCTACATTTTAAGAAGTTAATAACAATTTCACATTAAGAAATTGTTTTCCTGCAGTTGAATTTTCCAGCCCTGAAAAAGGCAGGGTCCTTTTGAAAAATTTTTTAGGAATACACATCGAGATGACATTATTTATATCTAGAATCTTTCTACTAGATTCAATCTTGCAATCAAGAGATTTCTGATTTTCTTCTGCCAACATAATATTTCACCATATACTTTACCATATAGTGTACAAAAGAGAGACCTTTGTGCATACTTTTCAAACACAGGCCTGAGCAACATATCTTTGTGCACAAACTTATTTTTTAGGAATACTTCCTGAATATGTAGAAATAATAATGTTAAGGCTTTTCATTTGAGGAAATGGATTGTACAATCTCTCCAGCCAGCAGCAGCCATCCAAGTGCCACACATCCCACCTATGCCAGACACCAGCAGGGACATTCACCCTCAGGAGGTAGCAGAAGGAGTAAAAATTCCCCTCTCCCTGCACTGACATATAGGAAGACTGGATTAATAGCTTGGATCAGGCACCTCCTTCTCAGACAGCTAAAGGTGGTGAGATGGATCATATCCCTAGCTTTCAAGTTCATCTGACTTAACATCAAATGAAAATACAAAAAAGAAAAATATATTTGTGTGGATGAGATACACGACTCCTGCCAGTATGCAATACTGTATTCTTTCAGCTCCCAGTGGGAACCAGTGTTACTCCATCACTTAGTTAGGAGGGAAAGCACATGTACCTGTCCCTGTGCTCAGGCATGCACCACCTGCCACAGCTTCTGCCTGAGAAACTGCTGCAGAAATGGGGCTTTAATGCTTCCATTTCTAGCTATCACAATCCATAATGAAAATGAGCCATGTGTTTCAGGCCCATACCAAAATCTGTAGGGTTCCCCAACAGGCACAGCAGTTTGTTTGCACAGGAGCCACAGCTGGAGTGAGGTTAGTTTCTTGTACTAGAAGGATTTGCTGCTTACTGCAAGAATATTTATGTCACTGTGCACGTGACCTCTAAAAGACAGCAAGATGAGAGAAAGTGATAAATTGAGAGAGAGAGAAGGAGAAGGAGAAGAGGAGAGACAAAGAGAAGGAGAGGAGGAGAGACAAGGAGAAAGAGAGGAGGAGAGACGGAGGTAGAAAGAGAGGAGGAGAGACAGAGGTAGAAAGAGAGGATCTCTTTGTATCTTCACCTCTGCATATCCTGCCACTTTCTTCAATGCCAACCCAAGCAAGAGGTAGAGCTAGGCAAGGAGCATGGCTTCAATAGGAATTTCTATATAATGAGACTTCACGAATAGCTTGGCTTCATGGTAAACAAAAATCTGAATTTATGGTCCTGAATGGGACCGGAATAGGGAACCATGCTGGTATCCAAGGCGTTTGGGACAATTTTATAAAACACCAGCACCCAATCAGGTGCAGCAAAACTCAGACCTAGAAAACTTTTGGAGGGTTCTGTGATGGGATGTGCACATATTTGTTGCTATATAGGCAGGCAAGACACACAAGAGGCACACTATACTTCAGAAGGCTAACATCTGTTTATTACAACAATACACTGTATTTTATACCCTTTACACAGTTTACACTTCCATCATGGTCACAATTAGTCAACATAAAATTAATTGGCGGAAAGTTCTCCACCCCTATTCTTTCCAAGACCTTTCTAAAAATACTTCCCACAGCTGTGGGGCATTTTTCCTATTTATCTTCTTTTTCTCCTTTTTCACTTAGTCTCCGTGCCAACAACCTTGGTCAGAAAATACTTCTCAAAACAAACCTCATTTATTAACCTTCTCTAACCAACAGACCAGCTGTGGGTCCTACTATACATATTTATATATCTTGTTGGGCAGTGTAACGAAGGTGAATAAGAGGTCAAAAGTAGCTGCTGTTGCTCCATTGGAGAACACTATAATCCATGGTACAGTGGTGTTGCTCAGCTGGAAAGGCTCAGTCGCAGCCCTGTGATGGCAACAGCTACTGGAGTTTCCCAGAAATGCCAGGGTTTGGGTTTATGTAAACCAGAATAGAACATAATACAATTCAATGTGCTGGCTGCAGACAGAGACCAGCTTCTTTGATGCAGGAAGTTCCCCATCTCATCAGCCTAGCATGTTGAATTGGCTGGTTGAATTGGCTAAGGAGGTAAGCAACAGCTCTGGATTTAGGATCTGGGTTTCAGCCTTCACAAGGATGAACACAAGATACACCAGACTCTCTGCTGATGTTCAGTCATCCAATGTGATAATCAGCATGCCAGTAAAGCTTTCAAAGTAGCTTAGCAGCTGACTCTCCTTTTCAAGCAAGTGCAAAGCCCAGACAAATACTTCTGCAGACAAGTATCCTGAGTCTGCCCACATGTCAAACTATCTGAAGGCTGTGGGGCCAGCATGTGACATGGGCAGTTAAGAGCACCACTGAGGAGCTCAGGAACTCTTCCCCAAGTATGATCAATCTTCTAATAAAGAAATGAGTTGGCTAATTTGGGCTGCCGAGACAGCAGCCCCTTGGGGTTTTCTATAGCTCATGCTCACAGCTTGCTTGAACAGGGCGGGGGCCATGGGCTCATGACAGTGCCCAGTGGGACAGTGATACTGGAGTCTTCTGGCTTCTGGTGGGATGGCAGACTATGGTTAGCTGGCATAGTTAGAGTTCATTTGTTGTGCTCATTAACACTTACATAGAGGAGAGTGCATTTTTGGAAATAGGCCTGACTGCCAATCTTGAAAAACTGTCAAAAAGCAAGAACTAGAATTCAGCACTTTCCAGCCCCCCAGGCTGTTCCCTTCCCCAGCCAAGACCTGTCATAAGGGAAACTAATCATTCTTTTGCCTTAGATACTGTGATGGCTTTCCTCAGGCTGCTGGTTATACGTTTGCCCACCATTTTTGAAAAAAACTGTTGCAGAAACTCTGAATTCCCAGCTAAACATTTAATTATGACCATCTTAAACACTTAAGTTTATGTTTTTATCAACAGACACTGCAGCTTAATGGAGAGAATGTCCTATGTGGCTCATATTCATTGTAACTACAACAATTAGTCACATGGAAAAGTCAGGCCAAGGAGACCCCAACACCTGAAATAAAACACTGCCTGTCTTTTGACATGATCATGAGTGATGTTCCCTAGGGCTCAGTACTGGGGCTAGGTCTGTTTAATATCTTTATTAATGGTCTGAAGGAGGGAACTGAATGCACTTTCAGTAAGTTTACAGATGACAGTGAATTGGCTGGGAGTGTTGATCTGCTGAAGGGTAGGAAGGCTCTACAGAGGGATCTGGACTGGCTGGATCAATGGGCTACAGCCAACTGGGTGAGATTCAACAAGGCAAAGTGCCGGGTCCTGCACCTGGGTCACATCAACCCCATGCAGTGCTACAGGCTGGGGGCAGAGTAGCTGGAAAGCTGGTGTTCAGAAAAGGTCCTGGATCAACAGCTGGCTGAACATGAGCCAGTGTATGCTCGGGTGGCCAAGAAGGCCAATGGCATCCTGGCCTATATCAGCAATAGTGAGGTCAGCAGGACCAGGACAGTGACTGTCCCCTGTACTTGGCACTGGTGAAGATACACCCTGAATCCTGTGCTCAGTTCTGAGACCCTCACTGCAAGAAAGACCTTAAGGCTCTGGAGCACGTCTAGAGAAGGGCAACAGAACTGGTGAAGGGTCTGGTGAATGAGCCTGATGAGCAGCAGTTGATAGAGCTGGGGTTGTTTAACCTGGATAAAAGGAGGCTTAAGAGAGACCTCACACCTCTCAACAACTACCTGGAAGGAGTTTGTAGCCAGATGTATATTAGTCTCTTCTCCCAAGCAACATGCACCAGGACAAGAGGAAACGGCCTTGAGTTGCAACAGGGGAGGTTTAGATTTAGAATTTTTAGATTATGAAAAATTTCTTTGCTGAAAGTCCAGTCAGGCATTGGAACAGGATGCCCACAGAAATGATGGCATTATCAACCATGGAAGTATTCAAAAAATGTGAGGAGGTAGCACTCAGGGACACAGGTTAGTGATGAACCTGGCAGTACTGGGTTAACAATTAGAGTTTCTGATCTTAAAGGTCTTCTCCAACTTAAGCAATTCTATGATTCCATGATTCAATAGTTTCAAAAGAGAAATAGCACTTCTCGGGAGAGGCAGCTCTCCAATGACCACCAGCTGACTGCAATCTTGAGACCTAATATAAGAAGGATTTCTCTTTTACCACTCCCATTTCTTTGGGGATAAGGTTGTTCAGGAATGTCAGTCATCACCTACTCTGGTGCTGGCTTGTGTTTCTAATGCTTTTCTCCCCCAGAAAACGTATTTCCATCTGCATCATTATTCTTCTATTTGTCTGAACAAACACTTGAAACTGCTATCTCTAATTCTTGATTTATCCTCTCATTAACTAGCACTCTGGCAGGCTCCTTAGCTGCTATACAGCAATGTGAAGCATCTTATTTTAGGAAAATGCTACATTTTATCTCCTCTTTGGGGTCATATTATTTTCCAGAATTGGCAGACTTCTTTTTAAACTTGGTATTTTTTTCCCCCTGATACTCTGTTATAATTAGCACTAAATCAGACACTGAAAGCACTAGAGCAGAAGGCTGAGAAAGGGTTTCCTGGTAGTAAAAATATGAAAGACTGAGATAAAGATACTTCTGCTCCCAATATTCCCTCCTGGAAACTACAAATCCAGCAGATGAGAAACCATCTGTGTGGATACCTTGTGATGCATTTTAATGCTAAAATAGTAATTGAGCTGCACTTCCAGGGCTTCCCTTGCCAGCAGCCATCCCTGGAAATCCCCTGTAGGAGTGAAAGGATAGATAAGGACAGTGCCATGGAAACAGCTGATCCTTCCCTTACCTTTCCTAAATACACTAGCAACTGGAGACTAACTTGCAAAAGTCAAACTAACTAACCAAATCTGAACAAATACAAGTATTTTGTGCTCAATTTCAGTGTAATAGTTAGGAACTATGAGAAAATACACTAAGAAAATGTGAGGTCTCAGTCTTTAATTCTTGAAAAAAAAATGTGTTGTCAACACCTCTTTGTGATGAGATCTCTAATATTAGATTTGGTGTACATTTTGACACACCTTTATCCTTGTGTTTTAGAAATTATTAAAAATCAAATCGTCTACGCTAATGAAAAAAATCTACTTCTAGGGCAAAGATTAATGCAGAGCAGTACTGTAACCCTACAACCTTCCAAAGAAAGCAACGGAGAGACTTTTGAACATCATTCAGTACGAAAGGCATTAGGGAAAAGCTGTAGCTTCAAATTCATGAATCTCAAACTCACATTTCTAAGTCCAGCAGAAGACAGAAACCTCCGCTTTCTACCGAAGAGGTATTTCACTGTTTTAGCTGATCAAATGCACTTTGCAATCAAGGGGCAGTGTCTTCTGGTTCAAGCTGTTTCTTTCAAGGGACTTAATCACTAATCTGGGAAAGAAAAATACAACCTATTTCACCACTGCTGAAAAGCTGCCAACACTTGCTCTAGGTGACTGCACTGTATTTGTTCTTCCTGAAGAATACAGTGAGGATAAGTAGTAGGAGAAATAAAGACCCCTGCTGCGTTACTATTCACTTTTTTGTTCTATTTAAAAATTACTTATAATGTTGCTAATTTACCATGTTCTGCCTCCACTCATAACTGAGGATGGTGTTCTTACTATGATTAATTTAATTTCATGTTCTGGTGAAGTGGAACAGCCTAACCTTGCCCTACACATACTCTGGGAAATTTCTCCCACATCTGCAACTGCATTGCCCACATCTATTGGTGATACTTTGAGTCACCGGCCACTAATAAACTCTCTGGAGCGAAGCTTCAGAAAAACTGCAGAGAATTCCCAATGAACACTAAGATCATAAAGCATTTGGGGATTCAAAGCACACCTGACTCTCTTGATGACCTCTTCCCAAACTTTCCAGCAAAGTGCTGTAGGCTTTTAGCCTTCTGTAGGTATTAGCAGAAGCATTAGCCAGTGAAGTCCAAACAGCTGGTAGACAAGTGTTGTGACTGCTTCAGAACACACACATTCAGGGCCCAGCTCTCAGGAACAGTGTCAGTCAGTGTCAACGGCACCACATGGATTGTTGACTGCAGGGGCCTGCACACAAGATCACATCCAGGACAGTTTTTCTGTAATCATGCTTTATAGCTCCTTCACCTGTGCTGCTATAGCAAAAGTTTTCAGATTAACTCCTACAGGCATTCTTACACTGATTTAAGTTGGATGTGTATCAGCCTAGCCCGTGAAATAAGTTAAAAGAAAGAGAGCATTGACTAATTGAGAAAAAAAATAACAGATGCGTATCAGTTTGTGGACAAAGACTCGAAGAAGGAGGTGAAACTGTACCATACATGGCTCAAAATTGATCAGGACTGTCCATACAAATTAGCAGTCCTTGTGTTAAATGAGCTCAGGGCACTTCTTTAATTAAGCAGATGCAACTATGGGAAACAGGCCTCACCTTTGTAGCAAAAGGTATTGAGTCAAGACTAAAATCAGCAAATGTATGAACACGTACTTGACAACACAACTTCTTTATTGGTGGCCTTGGATGTTATTTTAACACATTAAAACAGTACATGCTTTCACTTTCTTTAAGAAAACAAAAGAGGAAGTAGAATACACAGCTACTACAGCTTGAGTAATGAACTTCCTCAACTAAACACAGCCTTAGGCAGAAGGTCAGGTTAGATTTTTTCAATTAATGGAATTTAAATCACAATTTACACACATTGTGAGTGCTGGTTAGGTTGTTTATACTAAGCTAACCAGTCTAATGCAAGATAACGCACTTTTTTTCCCTATTACCTAGCTCTGTTGAACTATTCAGGCTTCTTGTCTTATAAATGCTAATTGATTTGCATGTAAACTGTAACTTTGTAATGGACAGAGATCAGTCCGTGTAGATGCAATGACAGTATCAGGTTCTTAATTTATATGCATCATATTGTTGGGTATTGTCTTGAATGACTTCTCTTTGGGAAAATGGAATGAAAACTAGCTTTTAATAAAGAAACTCAGATCACTAAAGTGCGAAATTAAACATAATGAAGCAAAATGTTTATAGATATAAAAGAATCAGACTAAACACTTAGTAACACTGAAGGTTAATACCATTGATTGTAATTTTCAGTCTGTAAGTACTGCTTTTATGTTTGATTTGTGGTAAGAGGAAATGTTAGATTTTTTAGATTTAACAACAAAAGTGGACCAGAAGTTCATACTCTAAACATCATGTCACTTTTGGTACTTTCTAACGGTTTGATTCTAGCAAATGCATGAGTGTGTGTCATAAAGGAAAGCTTTATGATGAGAATAATAGAATGCTGTGCTTTCCTGGATGGTAGATATACACATTCATTTCAATGACCTGGCAGCCATGCTCACCACAAAACTAAAGCTGGTGACATTAAGAAACTGGTCTCCTGGTTGAAAAGGAAGACTGCTCTTTTATCTTCAAAACATATTTATTTTGACCGACATGTTACTGTAGTACCAATGTTTCTATAAAATATTAGTGTTGTGTAACCTACTGAATTCTTCAAACTTAAATTCAGTTTGGATGTTCAAAATCAAACCTGAGAAGAAAGCACACACGTGAAACTACTGAAAGAAACCTGCTATTTCTTTTCATCTCTTTGCTTGAAACTTTAAACTTTATAATGATTTTACAACCAAACTAAGGTGTCAGTGCCATTGTATTTCTTGATGGAGCAGAGCAGCCGGTTCACAAATGACGTTGGCCTTCATCCTGTAAACACTTCTGCACGGGCTTAGCTTTTCTACCATTGACAGTCTCATTGAATTCAAGGGGATTATTTGCATGAGTGTTTCATGCATTGGTGCTTGCTGTACTCAAGCCATCGCTATAAAATACATGTTTTGATGGTTGATAAATTAAAAGTCCACGTGTATCATCTTGTAAATGCTTTTCCACTTTATTCACACAAAAACTGGACAGCACCTGTCTCTCCGCTGCTACCACACCGTAGAGAAAACAGGAACTTTGACACAATTTAGCTCGTCTTTTGGGTCGTTCCTGACCTAAAACCTCCACAGAGTAAAACATAGCCTGCGGAGAAGCCAGGCCGCTCCTTCCGCGCCCTGCCACCCAAAAGGAGTTGACAGAGCAGGGCCACAGGGGACAGGACACCCCCTCTGGAAGCTGGGCCGCTTGCCAAGGGAGCGCGTCCACCCGGGGTGGGTCTCCAGACGCCCCCGGCAGCCCCGGGGGTGCAGGGGTGAGGGCAGGAGCGGGGAGCCCCGCTGTGCCCTGACCCTGCTCACCCCCACGCCCCGATCCAGTCCAGCGCTCCAGGCCTGAGCGCCGCCCTCTGCCCTCACAGAACGGGATCTGAGGCGGGCGCGTCCCCGGCCAGCAGCGTCTCAGTGGGGCCGGCGGAGAGCGGCAGCATCCGGCAGCCCCGCGGCCTACGGGCCCTGCCCCCAGCACTGGGCCGCGTCTCCCGCGGGAGGCGGAGGGAGAGCAGCCGAGGGAGCCTCGCTGCTCCTTCCTCCTCCCCTTCCTCGCCGTCCCCCTCAGCCCCTCCGCAGGGCCGGGCCGTTGCGGGCGGTGCGGCAGCGCTGCCCCCGCCCCTCGGCGCTGGCGGCCGGGCCGAGCGGCGGCGGGGTCACGGCGGCGGCCGGGTCAGAGGGTAAAGGTTGCTCCCCCAGCATCCTCCGTGCTGGATACTCAGCCATCTTGGATTCGCGGGACAAGAAAATTCATGCGGTGAGTCCGGCCCCGGCCGCCCCTCCCCGGCCCCGCCACTGACCCGGGCCTCGCCGCCGTCCCGGCCGCGGCCCGATGTGGGAGGCCCGGGCGGCGGCGCGGCCCTCGGCGGGGCTCGGTGGGCCTGGGGCCGCCCCACCGGGTTTCCGTTTGCTTTTGTCTCCGAGGGGGAGCGGGGGGGACGCGCGGCGCCCGAGCCGGGGGCGCAGCCGCAGGCCCGGCCCGGCCTGCCGCCCCCCGCCCTCCTCCGCGGCCGCGGGTGGCGGCGGCCCCCGGGCGCCGCTCCGGGGCCGGGCGAGGCCGCGGCCTGGCGGTGTTTGGGCCCCGCATCCCTGCGGCCGCCGTTGGCAGCTCGCCCTGCGGCCCGCTCGGCCCGCCCGGCCCGCCCGAACGGCTGCTTCCCGCCGCCGCTCCCCCGGCTTCTCCCAGGCCGCCTCCGTCCCTCCGAGCCCGGCCCCGCGGGGCTGCACGGCCGCCCGGCCCCCGCCCGCCGCCTTCCCCGGGCCCGGCGCCGGGGCAGCGGAACCTGCCGCCCACGGCCGGGGCTGCGCCGGCCCCGCGCTCCGCCGAGCGGCCGTGCGGCCTGCGCCACGGGCCCCGGGCGGAGAAAGGGGGTGAGACGGGGGTGCTGCTGGTTAGCTTTCGGTTGAAAAATATATGTACATTTTTTTTTTTTTTGACTGCGACTGTTTCACTCTCCTCCTGGCGGCGGTTAAGGCGGTGTGTAAACAGGTTCTGGCTTTCTCTCGGACGTGTTTGTAAAACAAACTTGAAAGAGACCGAAGGAACCAGCCTTCCCCTGCCCGCCTAAGCGGCGATGACAAGCTCTGGCGTGAACCTGACCCGTGCTGGGAGAGGAGGTGGCACAGGGTGACAGGTTAGGGATAAGAGGGGGACAGTAGGGTGGTGGGGAAAGATGCAAGGATCAGTGTTAGCAGTCTAGTGTATGTATGCTCCTGGTGAAGAGGAGGTATCAACTGATGGGTATTCTCGGTTTTCGGGTGGGTTTTTCTTGGTGAAGTTCAAGTAACTTTGTTTTGGAGGCTCTTTAATGTGGGAAAATGAAAATATGCTTGTGTAAGGTGTTAGTTGCTTCTGCTGCTTATCCAATAAGCATGTTTAGTTTCTGCTATCTCTTTTATCAGGGAAAAAGTTGTTTCCAACTTCACACCATTTTATCCCCAGGGGAGGATACGAACTTTTTTGTGTATTTTCCATAAATACATATGTGTGTGTGTGGCTTGAGTGTGTGAAGGAGATGCTCCTGTGTGCCTGCACAGCAGCAATTTCTGGTGCTGGTGACTGGCTGCTAGTCTTAACTCTTCGGTTGGGGAAAGATACATTAAGATGATCAAACCTGCTGTCGTGTCTGTTGTTGGAAAAAGTTATGTTTTGGGAAACCTGAATTTGTTTCAGACTGTTAGAACTTATGAAGACCTGCTAGAGCTAGATAACTCTAGAAGTTTATATTGCGAAGGCGTCTTCCTCTGGACCTGAAAGAATTGTTGTGGATGTGTTGATGTACTTTGAGTTCTCTTATAATGACGTATTAATAGAACATAGCTCACGGGATCGACTTTTGTGATCTTGAACACGATGTATCTGTCTCATGCTTTTTTTTCTCTTCATTTTCCCCCCAACTTCCACTGTTGTTTATGTTGAGTATTCAGCTGATATTCTAAACATCAAGGCGTTGACTGCTTCTGATTTTAGAAAGGGATTTGAATACTCACTTATCGAGAGCTGACTGACTTGACTTGCAAGTGTATTTCCGTTTCATTTTCAGGAAGCTGTTGATAAAGCTACTAAAGAGTGTAGCAGTTGATAAACCTTGTCTACACATCTCTTCTAGAAACTTGATATTGCTGTCAAAGTAGTCATTGTTATTGCAACCTGTTTATGTGTCAGTTCTGTCAAGAAGTGAAAGAAAACCTCTTGGCTAAAAACTGAAAATAAGGAAACCCCAGAAAATTATATTTGAAAATGGATTTGAGTTCTCTTTAACAGAATCTAATTTTAGCTAATTGTTATTTAGTGGAAAAAAATAGGACAGTTAGTGTGTCCTGAAGTTTGATGCTAAAAAATTGTCCCATGAAGTGGCTGTTTCCACTTGAAAATCTTGGTCTTTACTTCAGTTACTTCATATGAAAATTCTTTGTGCCCACAGTGGACTGGTAGATCTCAGAAAGTATTTCTGTTTTATTTTTTTATATTTCTAAATGCATTTTGGTCTGGATAGAGATTAGCTTTGAAATCTGGAACATAATTGCTTTTTTAGCATCTGTTGTAGTTTTCTTAAAAATTACCCTAATATTCATGTTGATGCAAGGTCTGTTGTGTAGTAATTGCTAAATTGTAACCTCATTATGGTTTTAAAGGGGCCTTGTATCATAACTTTGATTATTCAAAAATGTCTTCCACCTTCTTCTTTTTATGAACTCAAGAAGTGAATTGGACTTAAAAATGCACCATATTGAATTAAAACAGAGGTTTTTATCACCTTTCTGACTTTATCTGGAAACTGAATAGAAATATTGAATGGCTTGTTTTCCTATGAAGTAGTATTGAAAATGCGCCAAGTACAGAACTGTGTTCTAAAGGAAGTAGGCCCCTGTATCTAACTTTTTAAAATTATGTCTTCTCTTAAAGCTATAATGTGCTTGAATGAAAGTCATCTTAGAAATGTGTTTTTAAAAAAAATCCTTAAATTCTTGGCAGAATATTTGCCACATTTGTTGTATGTGTTTATAAATGTTAGCTTAAATATAAAGCCCTTTCTATGGAAGTACAGTACCGTAGGAAGTCAAATCAGTATTTTTACAACAGATTTAAATGATTGCTCTGTAAATGATAGGTTTTTTTTTTTCATTTAAAATTACTGTTAATGCAGCGTGTGTGTAAATTTCAAGGATTGACAAAAGCATAAAAGTTGAAGTTAGGTCAACTTTGTTCTATCTGAGCTTTTGAGACATAAGTAAAAAAACGTATGTGAGCATTCTGCTATACAGCAGAAATCTGCTAGTATATTTACTCTAAATTTATGTCTCAGCTGTACTGCACTGAACAATTCAATACAACTCATTTCAGTTGTCTTTCCTGAGTAGAATTGGCATATTTTTCCCTTTTTAAAAATTTATTTACTGATGTGCTTTAGCACATAGATGCTGTGTTTGTGTGTCTTGTCGGTTTCCTGACCCAGCTTCCTTGAAAAGCATATGAACACCTGAAAGTTTGTGTGTAGTCTCCTTGACTTAAAAGCACCTGCTTACATGCTGATGTTAACTTTGTACACGAGTTTTCAGGATGGATGGTGTACTTTGACAGCTAACTATGCTTTTATTGAGCATTGTAATAGTGTAGGAAGAATTGTGTCAAATGGAAATACTGCACAGTAGGATATTTTAAATTGTCCTTGTGGAATTATTTTGGTTTTGGAGCAGGTGTGTATATAACAAGCATAGTCTGTGCTAATCAACAAGAGATTCTTACATAGGATTGAGAATATTTTTGCGTTTGTATTTACAAAAATGGAAAAAAAAACTAACCAAAAACCCAGCCATAACATGTTCATAGTACTTATAATATATATTTTATCTTTCATTTTTAACAGTCTTATAAAATAAAATGTTTTTGTTGTAGGGATGTGCACTAGCTCATCTTCTGGTCTGGTTGTGTTATAGGCTCCAAGTCAAGGTCTAAGTGGTTCTTGCCCAGAGTGGTTACTGAGAACCCTTAATTTATCTTGCTGTGGCATTGGTTATTAGTAGCATTACAGCAAAGTGTGCATTATTTTTTCCCCCTGACTTGGCTACTTTGCCATCTGATTGCTTTTTGCAGTGCTAATATGTATAATTTCACAACTCTGCATTTCCTTGGAGGATTTCTTTCAGATTATGCTGGTTAAAATTTAATTATAATGAAGATTTTTTTTTTTTCAAACACATCCTCCTCTTGTTAAATTGCAATGCAAGAGTTGTTAATCAGAAATTCAGTAGTAAGTAAACCATTATTTCTTCCGGTTTTCCTTTTTATTTGGGATAATTTATGAGGGATTATTTTTGAGTATTATTTTTTACCCCCTGTCACTTGTGATTTTTTTTTTTCCTGGTTTTTCTTTTGGTTTATTGAACTTCAGAAGCATTTTTAAAATCCCGCTTTCAGATTTTGTATATGCTTGAGATCGATCAATGATGTTTGAATATAGTTCGCTGAGGTCAAGTTATTCATCAAAAGGTGTAGTTTATTTAGACTGAAAACTGGTTTAAAATGCTGCTGTATTTGTGGAACATAAAATGGAAACTCTCACTTTTGCATTGCTGCTGCTGAGCAGACAGTAATCCAATAGGCTGAGTTGGACCATGCTTTCTCTCTGAGTTACCTGCTGAAGTGATGGGTTACTCTGGGTAAGTAATTTAACCAATTCATAGCCAAGTTCTAGTCTGTGGTAAGTGAATAATGATTTCCTGTGTTTTACTTGCCTGGTTCAAGACTTCTGTGGAACCACGTACCAGTAGCAGTTAAGACATATGGTTAGCAAAAGCAATGTTAATCCCCCCCAAAATGGCCTTACACCAAGTTCAGTAGGTGGCAGTTGTACTGTTAGTCCTTACATGTTTCAGGAGGGGATGTCCACAATATTTTCATTACAGTCTAAATATGTGTGCATTTGGAAACAGTAGGAGGGAGTTTTCAGGCACCAAAAAGAGGCAGTCAGACTCATTACCGCCAACTATTTTTAATTATAAAATGTTGACATTTAGATTTGTAGTGAATATCATGGCAAGCAAGTTTTCTAAAGCTGTCTAACACAGAAAATGATAATGTAATATCATATATTATCTTTTTTGTCAAGGCGTTGTAGGAAAATGCCTGTCCCTGGTGCAAAATGAGCAACTAATGCTTGTGTCAGTGAACCGTATACTTGTCTTGCAGTCTATATGACTGTGAGAGTTTTTGCTTTGAGCTTCAGTGGAATAGTATTTTTCCCCTTCCAGCTTATGAAAACCTTGCATTGTTTGGGGCGGAATGACTATTCCTTGTAAGCATTTTTTATTGGAATTGTGAAAATTGTTCTTGCAAAGGAAATGTTGCCAGAGAATTATAATGGTGGAAAAAATGTCTGCCAACCTTCCTTCTGTTGCTCTGCTCTATAGGGGACTTGTTTCAAGTCTTGCTTGAAGTCTTTTACCATTCAGTAGTGATGAGGTTTGTGGGAAAGTACTTGTTGCATACAAATATCTATTTTTTGAAAAAGTTATAAAACAGGAAAATAGCTGTGAAGCAGGTATTTTATGTGATGACTGAGTAGGCTAAAAAAAATGTATAGAAAGTTGTCTCTTGAATGTCTGTACTGTGTGTTGTGATGAGGGGAAGTGGAAATCTGAAATGTTTTCAAATAGAAATGAGCTGTAAGCAATGTCAACTTTTGAAAGACTGACAAATGACTGATGAGCAGTCCTGAGTGTTAAAGTACCTTGTGATAGTGTCCACCTGTAAAACTGTTTGACGCAAAAATCATTTTAATGAGGTATTTGATTATTTATTGCAGTGTCCTCATACTTTACTGTGTGGTGTACTTTTCCCAACATGTCAAAAGCACCATTGTAAAGTGGAAAGGTACCGTGTGTTGAAATCTTAATTTGTTGGCTTTTTTTCTCAATGTGGATGCACATTTCCAGTAAGATCAAATCAATTAAGTTCAACATTATTCATGAGAGCAAGTCAGGATCACTTTTTATTTCATGGTGGAAGTTGAAGTAAATTCAGGAATTCAGTTTCCTTTGCCGCTGTGGTATGGAGTTAATTTTGTTTATTTGTTTGGGGTTTGTTGTGTTTTCTTTTGTGTGTGTTCTGTTTTTTTCTTTTTGAAATCTTTGGTGTTTTCAGGGTGATATGTTTTTGACAATAAATACATGTTTTGTTTCCCCCAATTTCCTGGAAGCATAGTTAGGCAAGAACATAAATGTTGTGAGACATGATGGAACAGGGACTATTGAAATTCCTTGCAAGGATAAAATTTAGTTTTCAGGAGTTTGCTGCTCTTCTGGGCTTACCTTAGGTCAGAGTATGTTGTGAATATCAGCAGTATATGGTTGATGGCAGGTAGTGTTTTCATTGGGTTTACTATTTTAATTAGGAATTCACAAACTCTTAATATTAGTTGTGATCCTAGTATTTTGTTGTCTCTGAAAGACATGTAACTATTTTAAATGATTTTTTAAAACAACTGCCAGTTCTTTTATGGTCCACAGAGTAGATTCAGTTTCACACTACTATGAATTAGGTTTTATAGCAAGAGTTCAGCAGGTCTTGAAAACTGGGATTGCCAAGTGTAGGTCTGGTTGTGGCTCACTAGGAGCAAGCATCTTTAACTCCCCCTTAATAATGTATTCCAGTGTCCAGCTGCTGGCCTTTTCTATGCTATTGAATACCTACATCTGCTGAGTCCAGTTATTAAAGCAAAACCATTTTATACAGTGTATATTAAAACTTAGTAGACTAAAGGTACTCCACAGGCCGTGGTGTTAATGTACTTAGGAGAGAGCCTGTAGAGGAGTAATAGCGGCTGCAGATGAATAAATGGTGGTAGTAAGTGAATAAAGTGTTGATGGTAGAATGTGCTTTATGGATTAATTGATGTTTATAACTGCAAGAAACATAAAAATTTAAGTCTTATATAGGTAACCCAACTTTTGAGTTAACTTTGAAGTTAAGCATTTTACTGCATTTGGATAAGTATGTTTCTATATGGAAACTGAAATCAGAAGGAGAAGTTAAGATTTGAATTATGGTCCTACAGACCTCATAAAATTGTGTCTAGGTGAAAGAAAGAAATAGTCACGTGTGATCTGGTATGTATTTGGTAGGATGGCAGTTGGTTAAGCATCCTGTAAACACATGCAGACTTTCAGAGCATCTGCATCACAACTCTTTTCTCTGAAGTGGGGGGAAGGTCACAAAGAGATGTGGGAAAGAAGGGAGTTGATGGTTATCATGGTTTAAGTATTAAGAAATAGAACAAATCTTTAAGAAACTAATTTTTATTAATTCTGCTGCTCATAACAAAGGTCTTTATGATTAGTAGGGTTTTTGAGTTTTAGTTTGTTTTTTCTTTGTCTACTGAATGTAAATTCAATTTTATAGTCTCAGATGGTTCAGTATTTTGGGACTGTCAGGAGGGAGCTTCAGTCTGAGTCGAGTCTAATATTCTGCTCCAGCTGAGCAATTGTTCTTTGTTCATATTGATGTGACTGTCCATGGCTCTGCAACAGATTCCAGTGCAGTACTTAATTTTGTAATGTGCTTCTAAAAATAAGTGCATAGTCTTATGTAACACATCTTGCATTGTTAGCACCTAGAGGCTTCATCCCCACTGGTATGAAGTAGAACACATCCTACATAATTTTTGATTATGAGTATTTACATCTGAAATACTTTGTCAGTGTCTGTGGGCAAAGAGTAACTTTGATTTAGGAATGAGTGGTAGTTTTAGGATATCAAATATCTTGTTTGCATGGTGAAGTATGTTACTCCTCTGCATATCTGAGCAAAACAACAGTTGGAAAGGTACTATATAGTTCAGTAGACATATGTTTCCCTGAAGAAACTGTGGATTCCTGCTTACAGGTATGTGCACTTTCTCAGAGCTCTCACTTAATTTGGCTGTGCACTGCAACTGTAAGAGTTCTGAAAGTCTGTGGATAATGCAGACATGAAAATGAGATGTTAATCATATTAATGCAACTTTGAGAGCAAACTCAAAATTTTCTTGAAAAGAAGGGTGACATTTATGATCAAATTACACTGTTCTGTTAGTTTCTGTACACCTCTTGCTGTAGTCTTAGCAATGTTTTGATCTCTTTAATGTGGCTTTTCTCATGCTTTTTGAATTCAGGCTGCAAATAAGATGTTAAATTAGATAATAAAATGCATTGTGTCTTGCTGATAGGATGACACCTGTACAGAACAAACTTGTCGTATGTAAATAATTTAAGGGACAGAAATCGAATATATCAAGAATTACAGCTTTATCCGAGTAGCTTAGTTTTCATTTTTCACCATTTCTTGAAGCTTTTATGTTGAAATTTCAGACTAGAGGATTGAAAGTTTATCTCAAAATCTGAGGCCAAAGTGGAGGCAACCATTCTTTATTCTATTAGTTTCCCTCTAAACGTTAAGTGTATAGGCTTTGTTGTTTGTGTAGGAAAGCTGAGACTGTGGCTGAGCCCTTGTAAAGCAGACGTGCACCTCTGATAGGCAAGGAGAAGGTGGGCAAGGGAGGGAAGCATCCCAGAGAGGAAGAGCCTGTGTGCAGACCATGCCGTGTTGTTCTGATCCTGATGTGTCAGCCCAGGCCTAGGATGTCAGTACTGTTCTTGTAGAGAAGTGTAGTATTGTTATAGCAAATATGTTCTTGTCTTCTGTCTGGTATTATTTCCTCTTTTTCTTGAGTAAGAGTCCAGGGAGCCAAATGCTAGAATAATGCATTAGTTGTGTATTTCAGCATTTTTGTGCCTAGTCCTTTTTTTTTTTTTTTTAAGAGTGTATCCCAGAGTTTGCTCACCACAGCTGTCTGTCATCTGTTTGTTCACTGGTAAGGGAAGACTGCTAACATGAGGTACTGAGCCTTCTTGGCCTGGTTTGAGTAGGGCTATGTCAGGAAAATGTTGCCAGGTTCATAGGGCATTGTTAAGTGAAAGGAGTTTAATGAAAAGAATGTGCCCTTTGTTTTTGTGTGGAGAATCAGTACACGCTTTTTATTTTAAACACTTAATTGTCCTGTTAATATAATTTATCTTTGTGAAGTTAGTGTGTTTATCCCTGACTCATCATATAACTTGCTAATTAAGAAAAGCTTGAGAGTTTTGTGGAAGATGGCATAACCTCTCTTTCGTGTCTAATTAAACAAAACTTTGAAGTTTTATGTGAGGTTTATTCAATATCTACCTTTTTGACTTGCAGCTTATAAAACGAATGGATAGTCTATTTTATTGATTATTGCAGGGTCAGAATAAGCTCACATCCTCTAATGTTGCCCTTGTCATGGCACACTATAAAATTGTATGGGTATGTTTTGATTCTTCTGAGATGCGAATATTTTGGCGGTGAACATGTTTTCTGTAAAAAAATTGTAGTGACACTCTAAAGTATCTGTTACTGTTTTTACTGGAAAAGCAAAAAGTGCATAATACCACAAAAGAATGACAGATTTTGCTTGGAAGGTAAGGTTCTGAAATTGTTATGCATGAAGACCATTCAAAATAATTTAGTTGTCAAACTGAAACAGGAAAAAAAGTGAAAATGATCTTGCTTAATCAGTTGCCCTCACGCTTTCAAGTGTCAAACCCAGAAGACATACCAAATTTTGCCTTGGTTTGCAAAAGAAAATTTCCTTTCATAGTGTGTTTTTTTCCTGTAAAAATACAACAGCCATGGTCCTGCCCACAATATAATTCTTTCTTTTCTTCTTTTTCTCTCTCCTCTCTATTTTCTTCTCAGAGGTGAGAGTCCAGTGGTGGTAAGGATATGGGTGGTAAGGGTGCTATCTTAAAACAAGATAGACAGCTACTAATAGAATGGGTTCCACAGCAAGGCCTTGTCATTCCCGGGAAATGTCGCCAGGTCCTGCTCCTGTCAGCAGTCTGACTTCTGTGGAAACTGTCAAACTGGCAAAGTAAAATGGGCAAAAAATCAGAATTATAAATGGTAAGATTACTAATGAAGATGTGTCCCTTGAGTAAGAATGGGACTTCTGGTGATACCTTGTAGTTGCACCTGTTGTGAGAATCTAGTCTGAATTTGAGGTTTGAAATGATAGAAATCTATGGAACACTAATGAGATGGTCATATTCTTCACGTATTGGTTCTTTAATATCAAATATGCTTTAAAATCTTATCTATTTGAAGTTTAAATTTTTTTTTCACTTTGTGTGAGAAGCTTTGAGTTGGGTTAGTACATAAACCTGGAGAGGAGCAGCTCTGTTCTATCAAGTCATGAAGGCGTGTAGACACAAAATGCTGAGGTCTGAAGTTTTGTCTGAAGACAGGGGTTTAGGTAAATGCAAGACACTCCAGGTAGCCTTTTTTTGTCTCCTGTATTCCCAGAATGCCTCTCTTTTTTGCCTTAGATATTCTTAGGATTTGGTGGTTTGGTTTTTTTGGGGGTTTTTTTGTGCTTTTCTTACTCTTTCATCACTTCTTTTTACTGAGTTTCATTTCTTCCTCCGCAATTTAAGAAATAGAAAAGTGAAGTTTTGGATCACTTAATTGTTCTTCCTGATGTTCGGTTTTTGTATTGCAATGTCAGACTTGTCTCATTTTCAGTTCATAAACTGAGAAGGATATAGATCACTGTTTAAATGAGCGTTTTAAGTTTTCTTGCAAACAAACCCCTCCCTCAGTACATAAAACCCTGCTTCAGTGGCTATTAAAATTGCAAACTTAAGGGAGTCTGAATTCAAGGAATGCTGGAGTGAAGGGTTTTTTTCCCATCTTAACTCAGGTTCCATCTGCATGTCACTGTTGCACAGTTTTTTTGATCAAATAGTGTTTTCCCCAGAGCACTCCGGTCTCATTGATTAGAGAGGTTTCATGGTGTTGTCGTACTGAGGCTTTTCTTTTTTAATCCTGTTGTTCAGATCACACTATCCAAAATTATAGGCAAACATGGGATTAATGTTTGCTCTCCAATTTCTTCATTACAGTTTCATGGAAGTGCTTTATAATATGTTTTTGAAAAGTTACATTTTTATATTGCCTAACTGAAGTGACAGCCGTGCATTACAAATACAGAAGCTGAGACATTGGCTTAGTATTTCATAACAGAAATACCTTAATTTAATTTGAAGCTGTGAATAGTTAGTGCTTCTCCATCAACTCATAAAATATTTCAAGCAGAAGGCACTTGTGGAAATCTGTGTATGGCTCCCTCAGCATTATTAAAAAAAAAAAAAGAAAATACAAACCTTAATGGACAGATGTAAAATCGGTTTACAAACGTGGCATTTAAGCATCTTGGCTAGACATGTTTTCTTTCTGTAGTCTCTGTGTCATTAATTAGAAGTGAATAGAGGTAGATCTTGACAGTGGAATGGGAAAACCCAGAAGGAGTGGGCTAGGATCTGAGGCTCTGCATGCTATAGTGTCTGGGTCTTGGGGACTCTCTGTCGACTCATCATCTGTCTCTTTCTTCCGGCAATTTCTTTTTCTCTTCCTGTTCTGAACTCCAGTTTCTCTTCTGGTTCCTTTCTCCCCTGTGTTCTAGCTATTCTCCTGATAGCACCAACTGGTATTTAAGATGATGACAAGCATTTCTCAGTCCTAGAATGACGGGTCCTTAGCTATCTCACAGCTGTGCTTACATCCACACCATAGCACAGCGCTCCTGTGCAAGAAGGGGAAATGTGTTGAAGACCAGCAGGAGAGCCTGCACGATCTGGGTGAGCAGGGTGGTGCAGAGCTTTGCAGCTGAAGCAGATTTGAGCAAGTCTTCATTGTGGTAGTATAGAGTGGCTTCCTAAGATAAAAACATACTGTACCTGTCACTGTTGCACAGTATTCAAGTACTAGGGCATCCCAGCAGACTAGATTTTAAAATGTTTTCAGCTGGAGGGAGGTATTTTTCTATTGAAAAACATTGAACTGTCTTAGCTGCTCTATAAAAGAATAAATTTGATCAGTTTGGCCTGAAAGATGGTTAAAGGTTGTGTTTGGTCCTAGAAGGCTTATGCATTCTGTAATTTGGCCAAGTGAATGAATATGGAGTCTTAATAACTACTATTATAGAATAAAATATTACTGCCTGTGCTTTCTGTAACAATTTAAGTTGGTCTTAATGTAGTAAGACTGAATTGGTATGTTTTCATAGCTTTTTCTTCTTCCTAAGTAGTACATTTGAAGGCAGTTTTAAACAAGGCCTAGATTAAACTGCATTTCATGTGCATGTAATTTATTGTGCTGTTCTGAACATGAAGCATAAGAAGAGCTGTAGAAAATTTCTTGAAAATTTAGAAATGTTATCTTAAACTTTAAATTACAGGATTTTGTTCAGAATTCCAAACTTTAAAATACACAGTTTTCAAAGGGGGCTATCTGCCCAAGATTTCTTTTGAAAATGGCTTGAAGTTAAATACTTAGAAAATGTATTTTTGTGCTCTTGAATTTTATTTTATTTTCTTTTCTGAAAGGAGGCATTACTTACGGAAATAAGTTGTTGCCATAGGAAAATTATTGATATTTTTAGAAGTGGATTGGAAAGCAGTTAGCTGTAACTTCATGGTTAAGGAATGACTACCATTGTTTATGTTGTAAACAAAGATTCTGTGTAAGGGTATAGGAGGATTATGTCATGAGAAAAAGGGTGAAGTAATTAAAAGCAAAAGTGTTACAGGAAGGAGTGAATGTTCTCAGGTGAGGTGAAGGTTTTTGTTTTATTTGGTGTGTTCACCTGCATTAAAACTACTGTGAAAATAGTAAAGATGTTTATTTAAGGAATATATGACTCATTTTCTCCACTTCATGTTTTACAAGTGAAGCTTAATGCCCAGACTCAGCTGTAAGTCTTTAGGTGTCAGCTGTAAGATCCAGATTCATCCCACATATCTTTCTCCATTTAGTTTTATTGCTTTATTGGCTGTTGAGTCTTCTGACTTCAGCTGGCTAATAGGTAGGCATGTAGGCCTCTACAGGTCCAGGTAAAGAAGTACAAGAACTTGATTATCCTTGAAAATGCGTGCATAGAGCAGAAGCGAGCATTTGCTCTGTGAATGAATATGTGTAACTGGAAGAGTATGAGTGTTGTGGCAGTGTGTATAACAGGTCAAGAGACATTGTAAATGTTGCTGTACCCTTATCCTCCTTTTCAGACTGTGCTTGTGGCAATGCGCATGCAGCCGGTCTTTATGTTGTGCAGATATGCTGCAAATAATAATCGGCGATTTTCACTAGGATGGACTTAAAGGTGTGAGTTGCTGACACTGTGAGTTGCTGAACTAAAACTTGCCCTTTTTATGCTTCAATTTCCAAATAGGGATATTTTTTCTTATTATGCAGGTCTTGGTTTCTGTATGTAACCCAGGGTTTTGGTAAAAATCTTCCTCTGTAAATAGGCAGTAGAAGCTAAGCCTGTGCTAAAGCATAAGAACCCTAATAAATCTGGTATCACTATAGCAATTACAGTATAATAATGATTGAGAAGCCTTTGAATAATCTTAAAAATCCCCACAAAAACCCAAAACCAAACCCCATGCAACAGTGTATAGTCAGTAGGATCCCTATGGGGTTATGCATTTTTTGAAGACTACCTCTATGTGCCTGTGTGAGTAGTGATTATAGAGGTCTCAGATGAGTACATGGTCAGTATATTTTTCTGTTAGTGATCAATTCTGGGCTTGTATTTTCTTCTCCCCCACTCTGTCCTCCATATGTTGTTGTGCTTGTCCTTCTTGGTGAAGGGCCTGTATTGAATTATGGTTTGTTTACTGGCTCTTCACAGGCTGCTTAGTGCCTGCTTTTTAGACACAGTGCCTCTGGGATCTTTCCTCTTCAACCTTCTTTGTCTGGCAAATCCAGAGTCTGTACTTCAGAAAATTTATTTAGATTCTTTTGATTGAGAGATGTGGTAATTTTTTTATGTATAATTTTATAAGGATGTGCAGTGTTGCTTTTGCAATCTCAATGTGTGCTTCTCCTTTCAGATGCACATATAAATGGTTACTGGTTCTGACTAAAAAAATGTGTTTAAGTTGCAGTTTCATGCCTTGTTTTTTTTTTTTGGCTTTTTTTTTTTTTTTTTTTTTTTTTTTTTTTTTTTTTTTTTTTTTTTTTTTTTTTTTTTTTTTTTTTTTTTTTTTTTTTTTTTTTTTAATGAATCAGAGCAGTATAAAGTGGTTTAGGAGTAGAACATTCAGAATAAAAAGTTTGCAATATATAATTTTTGCTCAGTGATTCCGTGTCCTCTCTAATTGTGCACTTCTCTTGAGATCTGTTGTGAGAGGGTCCCTACTGGGCCATCATGGTGACCGTATTAAAGTTAATCAAGGTAGACTTTGCTTGTGAAAGCTTCCTTAAAGTATGACTGTAGTACTTGCCACAACTTTATGTCCTAACAAAGTTCAAAATCAGGCTACACTGTTTTCCAGTTTTTTCAATGCTTTTTTTATTGTATTTTTTTTCAAGTATGTAATGTACTCAAGAATCACTGAGTTTTATCAGTGTTAAATTTATCTTTCTGATGTTTTTGTTCTTTAAAATGTCTATTAGGCTTTCTAACTGTAAAAATATGCTTGATACTGATGGGTTTACATCAACTGGTGGACTTGCTTATAAACAATTACTTGAATTTTTTTTTTTTTTTAGAAGAGTTCTGGGCCATTAAGAAATATACTGGAAAAAAATCAAATTTTCTGAAAAGAGATAGATATGTAAATGGTTAAGGGAGCATCCTGTAGGGCAGCAGACATATATTACTCTCCTGTACGTCACGGAACTGACACATGTTAATCATACTTTTCGAAGAAGTAAACTACTGACACAATTTCTTTCATTTGGGTTTTTATCTAACTAATCCAATTAGAAAAGATCATGACACTTTCATACTTTATTTAAATTTTTACCTTATGTTCCATATGGTTATGAAGATTCTTAGAGGGTCAGTTCTTTTAAAAGGTGAAATTTCTGTTGTATTATGCGTCAGCCTCGCTGGACTTAACTTCAGTATTAAAACCAATAGTTTCTCAATATTGCAGTTAATAAATTTTGTTGTGAAGATTCCTTTTGTATGTGTGTATGTGTCTACATCCTCTTACAGGGAAGTCTTGAAATTTCTGGATTTTTTTTTTTTCTATTTTTGCTAATTCTTTAGTGAAGAGTATGTGTTTACTCTTAATATGCAAACATGACTTGCAGTCTCCAGACTGATATGCCATCAAGTATATACTCCACGATTGGACAGATTTGTTTTGAGGGATGATGTAGCCTGAGATTGTGGATACGGTACGTTTTTCTTTTTTGCAGAATTAAGTAAGCAATTCTCAAGTGAACGTCTTCCTTATAGAACCTTCTTATGGGAAATACACCAAAATTAGAAACATGATATCCTTTAAAAAATATCTTTAGCTTGTGTCTAGATAGGAGACAGAGAGTACTGTCTCCTGTTTGTTTGAAAGTACACCTTTGTTAAGTGAACACTTTGGATTATTGGGATGCTTAAAATGACCTCTTGGACTTTCTAAGTAAGGTTTTGTCTTCCATGTCTCTGTAAACCCGTTAAGTAAATAAGGTCTCTGTTAAAGGGTTAACACAGACATTACTTGGGCATGAAGTGTAGCTTTCCTCAGTTAGCTCCAAGGAACTTGCCATAGGATTGTTGGGAAAAGGAAACATTCAGATCCAGGGATTCCACTGTTGCGGCCGAATTAGGAGCGGGAGAACAGATTTGAAATCTCCTGTTTTGGCTTTCAGTATCCTGGAAGGTACTAGTAGTTGATAAACAGATACCGTTAAAGACTGTAAGGAGGACTGAAAGCTGTTTAAGGGTTTATGAAGTGGAAGTTATTATTATTAAGCTGTTCTCAGTTTATGTGATTTTTCTGATTTCTTGCAGCTGGTCTTGCAGCTCACCGTTCCAAGGGCAGAGAGGAATAAGCTCTGTCTCTTAGAATTTTTTTTACTTATCTGTCATTTCTTGAGATTTCTGGTGTTAACTATTCATAGCCTGGAAAAGGTGTTTTCTACAGGCAGTTGTAGTGGGTTTGTCTGAGATGAATTCATTTTCGCACAGCAGCCCTCACAGTGCTGTGCTTTGCATCAGTGGTTAGAAAGGGGTTGATAACACACCAGTGTTTTGACTACAGCTGAGCAGCTCTGGCACAGCATCAGTGCTGTACCTCCAACAGTTCCCCCACATCAGTAGGCTAGCTGGAGGTAGGCAGAATCCTGAGGGGGGACACAACTAGGCCAGCTGACCCAAAATAACCAAAGGATATTCTAGACTGTGTGAAGTCAGCTCAGATGTAAACGCTAAGACAAAGAGGAGGAGGAAGGGGAGCAGTATTTGTAATTTTACGAAATTTGCGTTCTGCAGCAGTTGCTACATGTGCTGAAGCTTTGCTTCCTGGGAAGTGGCTTGCTGATGGGAAGTGGAAAATTAACCTTCTTTTTTTTTTCTTTACTTCTGCACGTGCAAACTTTTGGTTTTGCTTTAGTAAACTGACTTGACTGCAGAGTTGTTTTTTTACTTTCTCTCCCCTGTGAACGTGGGAAGGGAGAGCAATAGAGTAGCTTGGTAGACACCTGGTATCCAGCCATGGTCAACCCATCACAGAAGCAAAAAGCATTGGATGGAGAGATTTTAGACAAACTGTGGGAATTAATTT
Organism: Tychaedon coryphoeus; assembly: GCA_013398595.1. NCBI lineage: Eukaryota > Metazoa > Chordata > Aves > Passeriformes > Muscicapidae > Tychaedon > Tychaedon coryphoeus. The sequence continues at coordinate 1,637,958 of WBND01000102.1, read as the reverse complement.
GGACGATGTGGACTGTTCAGAACAGTGTCATGTTTTTCTCTTTTGGAAGCAAGGCACAGAAACCATTTATGCAAGATGCTGGTTTCCCCTAGACAGAGATCATGGAAGAACAGTGTAAACATATTCTGTGGTATCAGCTTTCTGTGTGAAGTATCAGCTGCAGAGCAATGGCTTTGATATAGCCATGTCTGAGCAAGCTATTTATCATATTTATCATTACCAGTACAAAAAGCTTTGTGCTGCCTTCATAAATGCTTTCTGGCAAATAATGGTCTGCCAGCACAGGTACCTATATGACAGGGAAGTGAGCAACTAAACAAACCCAGGAGATCTGGCCGGTGAGTAAACTGGCTAGAATGTTGCTGTGAGAACCAGTGGAGAAGATGGTTGGCAGAGTCTGCTCTGATAAATGAGGAGAGTAATTTTTAAACTGTTCCTTGCTAGACAGGCTTGCAAGCAGTGCCGTAGGCTCTAACAATTATCTCTGATTTCCAGCAAGGCAGTTGAACTAAAGAGAGCTGATACATCAGGGAAAGAGGAACAAGTTTCTAAAGAGATATTTCAGGTAGTTTGGTGTGTTTTTCTCCATCTTAGCATGATCTAGGAAGCTATTACTGTTCTTGGGGAGCTCTCACAGAATTAGATTTTGGAGGTCATAGATGGGAGTATTTCATAGATGGAGGAAGATCTTGGCTCAGCAATTAATTTAAATGTGTCATTGCATGAGGATGTCTTTGGTCTGCTCATGGTGTGATGTTTCATGGAGTATCCATTGGAAATCGGCTGCATTGAGGTGAAGTCCGAGATTATTTCTATATAGGATGCCTTTTTCTGTAACTGTCTGCAGCAAGTATGCTTCTTTTGCCCGACATTTCCAGAATAAGTTCAGCTTTTTACATACTTCTCTTAGTAAGCTACTAACCTAAAATAGAACAGTTCAGTTGGGATGGGTTTGCAAAATTAAACTTTATGGAGGAAGATCTCCGAATCTGCCATTTTACATGCCTCTAGTGATTTTTTTTTTAGTTTGGTTTTGTTCAGTTTTTATCTGTATGCCGGTCTTACCCAAAGCTAGTTTTCTGATACTTTCTTAATGATCAAATGACTTTTCGTCTTCAAGTGTGTCTGTTTTCAGGAGCCAGAACTCTGTAGTAACAAGTCCTAAGTTAAGCTCTTGGCTACTGTAGGCTGAGTATCCATCATAATAGACTTACAGAATTTATTTTGCTAAGAATAGCAGTTTTTATGGTAAGTTCTGTTTGTCTCACTTTTCAAACTTTAAATGGAGACAGAAGCTGCATTCTTTGCATTCTATCCATAGTGGGGGAATGAAGGAGGGAACTCGTGCCTTTCAGTAAAGAGTGTAAACCTGGGATTTGCTCTTAGGTGGAGTTGCAAAATATGTTAACAATCCTCTGTAACTTTTGTTTGTGCTACTATGCTCTGCTGGTTAAGATCTGTCCAGTACTAAAAAAATTCAGTACAGAATTTTAGCTTTAGAGACTCTTTGATAATATGCAAAGTAAGAAAAAATAGCTCCTATCATGTTAGTTCTCATTGCCAGTCTTAGGGACAGTGGGGCTTACAGTTTCACCAATCTGTTGCTCTCAGTATTTAAATGGTACTGAGACCTTTGGGGTTTTTCCCTGGTCTCAGTTGCTCTTTATGCTCTTGTCAAAGTGAGCAAAAATGAATGTAGGCATGTTCAATTCAACTAAAAGAAAACTCAGAGACCTATTATTTAATCATATTCTTAATTAAACATGAGTTGTTGTTAGGCTTTTTTCGAATCTTTCAATTTCTTCTGTTACGCTTTTTTTATTCTATGAATGTGTTGAGCTTTCAAAAAATGTTTTGCATATTGATATTGTAACTTAAAACATACTCAGAGTCCAGATACATATAAGAATAGAGATTATACCAGCATATTTTTAAAATTGGTTTGCCATAGAAGGGTTTTGAATGCTTGTTTTGTTACTGTATTGTTATAGCTGTTGTTTTTAAGGGACAAAAGGCTGACAAATAGGTAGCAAGAAGTATTGGAATGTGAGGTAGCCAGGGCTGAAACTATTGGGAAAACTTCCTAAAAATACTATATATTTTTATATTTAAATCTGTGTAAATATCATGATCTCTAGCCTTGATTTTGGGGCATTTTTTTGGGTGCTTTTGGATGATAAATACCTTTTAATCTTAATTACATATAGCCAAGATAATCTCTGGGTCCTCATTTCTACATGCTTAATTAAATACTGCCGGAGAAGGATTTAGCATACATAGTAACATTTATAATAATGAAATTGACTTAGTCTGAAATGTTCTAGCATATTTTACCTTAAAAGGATGGTCCTTAATATATTGTAAAATAAAGGAATGCTCAGTATAGCTGTATTTATGAGTGTGCTTGTGTAATGGCACCACTTTCATTATGAGGTCATTGTGCTTTCAGATGTATTTGTGCTTACATTAAAAAGTTGTTTTCTTTTAGCTGATGTTACTAGTGCCTTATGAAGTAGTGAGTGGAATTACTGTTCTGGTCCATCAGGAAATTGAGAGTGGGGTAACACAGGCAATACTGAAGCAATAATTAGACCCGAAGAGTTCTCACATGATCACCTGCAATACATAAAAAAAAGTTTGCCTTTTAGCTATTCCAATTTAAAGAGCAAAAGGCTGAACCATTCACTGACTTGAGAACTGGGCAGGTTTATGAGAGATGAAATTAATCAACTTCGTGTTGTTTCTGGGTATTTTGGATTTACCGGTCAAGAATAAAAGGTGTTTTCTAATCAAAGGAAAAACAACTTGGACACTGATCAGCTGGAAGAGATGTGCAGTTGGCTTCATTGTCAGTACTACCTTGCTCCATCTTACTAAATGAGTGTAAAATCTGGATGGGCCCCTGGGAGGAGTAATTATAGGCTTATTTTTCATGTTAAGTGCAGTTAGATTTTTGTAATTTTGATTGAGAATTGCAAGTTTGCAATTGCAACTGCAAAGACTAAATTGTTTTATCTGTTAACCGGTGTCGAAATATAAGCAGTAAAGTCTAAATTGTTAGTGTACCTGGCCAAAGACAGTTTTCAGTTAAAACATTCAGTTGCAAGAGACTGTGCTGTGATATTTAGTGTGGAGCACAACTTTTTTTGAAATTCTCATAGTAAGGATATGTTATTACGGGGCAGTTATGTATCGTGGTGCTTTTTTTAAAATGTTTTTCTCCTTGAATTTTTCTCCCTTGCTGTCTGTTTAAAACAAGAGAAGGGAAAAATTAAGGGAAAGGTGAAAGTCTCTTCTACAATCCTTCTTCTCTCCTTTCAAAAAGGGGTATGGATACAATTTAATTTTCAGATCCTAATTTGAAAAAGTCTGGGCCCTATTGGTATCAGTAAAATCCCCCATGTATAAAAGCACTTGATTTGGGGAAGGGATTGGCCCCAATCCCAAACTAAACGTAGCTTGATTTAAGTAATGAGTTTCTAATTTGACTTCAGTGAGACCCATTGTGTATATAGCATTTTCACTTAAGAGTATATTGTATAAAAATAGAGTAGAAGACTGTTTGAAAGGGCACTGCTGATTTAAGTTGATATTTTCCAGTAAGGCATTTTGAATACTTTACCATGAGGCCTTTTTATTTATTCAAATACACTTTTATTCCCCCTGCATATCACTTGCTGATTTACAATTTGCAGCAGAAACCTTTGCTAGTCAGCAAAGGTATTTTGCAGCTCTGTTCTCCTGGAGCACCTTGTGCTGTCAGCTGTCTCTTCAGGGGCAGGGTTGTTGCCCTTGTTTGTCCATCTTGTACGCTGATTGGTCTGGGCACTGATGGGTGGGAGCATGAGCACAGCACAGCAGCCACGAATGAACCACAAAGGGCCTGTGAGAATGAAACCAGTGATCTGCAAAGTGCTCTCAAGCCAAACAAGCAAAAAGGCTAATGATACTTTGAGTTAACTTTCCTCAGTGATTTGGCATTGGTTTGCTAGCAGGGCTGATGAGAGCATAAACTACTATTTCATGGTTTAATAAAGTCCACGAGGGGTATTTAGTGAAGTCATGTGCTCTTGATTCTCTACAGAGTATGTGTATAATAAGGGTGAAGGCGTATCTTCTTACCTTTGTATTCCTGAGTCCTACTTAGGAGATATGTAGCTGTTCATCATGAATTGCACTTCTATTTTGCTCTGCTATTGTTACTGTATTACTGTAAAGTTGCTCTACTGACAACCTAAAAAATAAGGACATTCTGGAGTTATCTTACGTTATCCACTTAAACATTAGTGGATAAAATTCTTAAAACATGCATGGGATAACGTACTATGGTGTTGAGTTTGATGGAGCAATTGGAGAAAAAAGATGCACCCATGTCTGGACTGTATTGTTCAAATAAACTGAACAAAATGCATCTTCATCAGTGCCTGACTGGGCTAGACTAGCATAGGTGTGTGCTTGTAGCTCCATGTAAATATATGATGCTTGAAGAATTAAGCAGGAGAAAACTTGGAGAAGTCAGAATTTATTAGATGAAACAGAATGAAATTCAGTTTCAGTGTATGTATGAATTGATTTAGCTGCAGTAGTGTACACTGACCAACTTCAGACAAAAAAGCAGGAATATTGCAGATGTGCTCAGATGAGTGCTGTTGATGTATCCTGAACTCCCGGTGTCCAGGGGCTAGGTTGTTGCTGTTGGGACTGTCTTGGTTCTGTTTCTGGACATGTGGTGCCAGAGGCTGCATGTGCTCTAAAGCTGGAGCTTGGACCCTTCATGCAACATTTGGACAAATACTTTGTCAACATATAAACTTATTTGCCCAAACATCTAATTGAATGTAATATTCCTTTAACTATACCAAACAAACAAAAAATATTTTTGCAGGTTTTTAACAGATGTGGAGATTGCTTTACCTTTGAGGCATGAGTCATGTAGGTGTTCACACAGAGATCCTTGTATGGTCACAGCTATTTGAATTAGAGACCACTTCTATTTGTAAGTGGTATTTAGCTTGAGTATTCTTGGTGCCCTCCCCTGTTTGCTGACAACTCTTGGCTATTTTTGTTTTTCCCTGAGCTGCGCAGTTTTTTCCTTGGAGTTTCTTGCCTTCGAATCTACTTGCCCTACTTGTCATTGGCATCTGTAGTAATGGCTTTGTGGTCTCTTCAAACTCTGTGTATTGTAGGGCAGGGCCAGAAGATGGTGGCAAGGTGCAAAAGCTTCTCAACAGCAGATAAGGTGGGTGCTTGCTTATTTAACCTGTCTGAGCATGTGCTCCAGGCTGTGGATTTGTGGGGCACAGTAGTAGATCTCTCTTTCCCACATCATCTGGGAATGAAATAACTTTATAATACAATATAGGTCTGCAGTCATCTTTGTCCATCAGAGACAGCACAATCCCCAGGTGTTAGTAGGATAATGGCTTTGCTTCTAGGATTTACCTGAAGGCACAACAATGGCCTGTGTATTAGAAGCAGAAGAGGGAAGGGAAGCATCTTAAAACCTCACAGATGCTGTGCAGTAGCTAGATTGTTCTTACCTGCAGGTATGGTGGAAGCACAGCTCTGCATCACTGCTGATTTCTGTTATCTTGCCAGTAGGAAAGAAGGGTCAGGAGTTGTAGCCTTCTAGGGGGATATTTTTGATGTTGTCATCATGTCTGGCTGTCTTGACAGTCAGAGAAATTTTAATTGTTAGGGTTTAGGGATAGACAGGAATATACCTGTGTTTTGCCAGAGCACTTGTATCTGTTGTAGAGGATCTGCCTATGCTGTTTGACCTGAAAACAGATGGTCTCTCATGTTGTCAGTTTTTCTAGCTGACAGCATCCTTTCTTTTGCGTCTTATTTTTTAGGGGTTTTTTCCCAAATGAAGTGGCTTTTACACTGCTTGGAGACCTTGGCTTCGGCTTTTCCTTATTCTCTTTTCAGACTTAAAGAAAAATAGTCACAGTTGAAGGCTTTATAAGCTTCACCTCCAGCTCTAATGACTCATTTGTATGCACTCTCTTGCTTTCTCTGTAGGTGTCCCAGCAGGTGCATATTGCCCACTTTGTCGACCCTGCCTGCAGTTTCCTTTCTCTAAAGTGAAAAAAAAGCCAAACCAGACAACCAGAGAAAACCCACAACAAACTCTCTCTCCTGTTCTTGATGCACTTAGCCACAAGTCTTACCAGTCATACATGTCCTACAGTTTGTCACTACCTTTATCTCTCTGGAGTCACTGTGGAATTTTGCTGTATAAAATTTAATTGGACTACAGAAAGGATTTTTTTACAGCCTGTTTTTCTAATATCACAGAGGAGGAGAGCAATGAAATAATTTTATTCTGAAGCATTCATCTTCTCCTCTCCCTTTTCCTTCAGGCTTTGTGACTGGCTGTTCTCTTGGCCATTCAGTAAATTCATTGGTGTCTCTTGATTTCAAGACACTGCAATGGAAATACGGAAGTCAGTGTCACAGAGGAAGTATCTGTATTTTTTTAATGATGCAGATCTGCTAACAGTAAAATACTTGATTGATTGGCTTCTTTACAGCACTAAGGTATGGTTATGATGTCTTCTTTAGTGAGAATGAAATAGAGTTCTCTTAACTGAGACTCAAGAAACTGTATTGTTGACTTGAGACACCCTTTTTTATTTTCTTCTCAATGGAAGTGTAAACTTTAGGCCCAGTGCCCAGAAATTATTGCCTATGTCCTATTCAGTTGGATACAGCTGACTGGTGTAATTTGTCCTGCTACCTGGAGTAAGGCCCTAGGGTTGTTTTCATAACAGCTTTCTCCTTGCAATGTAAAGTTTAATTAGGATTAGTTTTACTTAATCTACGATTGGATGCACAGGTCTTGCACCCAAGAAATTGCCATCTTTGGGTGACAATGATAGTATTGAAGAAAATGCTGTAAAGTCACAAGATGTTCATCAAGACAAAATAATTTAGCATATCAGGGATTGAGTTTGCTTTTTGCTGTGCTCTGGATGTTGTGAGTACCTTTAGCAAAAGTCTTAGTCACTCCATGACATGGATCCTGAGTGGGAGATTTGGACCTGTGAGACAGACAGCTACCGATAGATCAGTCATCTCTGTTATGCATTCAGAGAATAAGTCTTGAAATATCAATCCAGTTTATGATTGTACTGAAGTGGTGTGTGTTGTGATTTGAACACCTTAGCACCGCAGGGTCAAAGTTTGCTGTAGACCAGTGAGAAATTTTGTTGCTCTGTTAAATAATATACATGCTCCTGTTTGGACTTGCTTCTGCCTAATGTTGGAAGCCCAGAGATACTTTTCCTTTTCCTTTTTCCAGTAGTAATGTCTTCCGGTTTTTAGGATAATATTGGTCTAATATTTCTTGAATTAAAATTTGAGATTAAAATAGTGATCACCTACAATGAACATTTTGAAATATCCTTATTGAGAAGAAAAACACTGTAAGCGTAATGATCTGGGTAGCTGTAATTTCCAAGTAGAGGAAAGAAGAGAGGTGAGACCATAAAACCAGGTAGTATCAACAGGAAATTGTGTTGTTTCGTTGACATTGTAAACACTTACGCTGGCCCAAACCAGAGTTACTACTCTTTTTTTTTTTTTTTTTTTTTTTTT
>WBND01000102.1:1510424-1630331 GCA_013398595.1 Tychaedon coryphoeus | reverse complement strand
TTGCTTTCATCTGCATATTTATTCTCATTTTCGGTTACTTCAGCACTGGAAATGGCTCAATATTACAGTGATGTCAGTTAATTGCTTTTCATGCTTTTCCCTGTACATTAAGATTTTCTTGCTAATGTATTGTCTAAGAAGACTACTGGTGTTCATTCTTACCACTCCTCCTTGGAAGGAACCTTTGTTATATCTGTGCAGTGTGAATCAAGTCAGTGTCTTTGGAATGCTGTATTTTTATGGGCTTTTGTGGTGACATTTACTTGACTCTTTTTATCCATTTAGCAATCTGAAATTTAATTAAATGAATCTTTTGTAATTTTTATTCATCTTTATTAAAAACAAGTAGTCTTTCCATTGGAAATTCACTCTCCAGATGAAATCTTCAGTGTATATTCTCTCCCAAATTCTGAGAAAGACATAGGTTGTGTGCACAGATAAGAGATGTTGATTTTAGTTAGAGGTCCAGCATGTGGAGGAATTAAAAGTGAAAGATGAAAAGGAGTTGTCAAGTCATACAGGCTAATGAAGAATTTTGAACGAGGCAGTTGAGAAATGCAATTGAATGTGAATATCACTATCCAGAAACTGAATATTGTCTTAAGTTTTATGAATTTGAATACTCTTCCGTTGCTCTTTGTGATCTTTTCAGAGCAGGAGGGATAAAATAAAGCTTACATTATAAGAATTTTATATTTAAAAAAAAAAATCCTACCAGTTGGTAAAGCTTTTGAAATCTGTACTCTGTTGGGACATCTTTTTATTGACATCTACATGTACACATACTTGCGTGTGTATTGTTTATATCTTTATATCTTGATCTGTGGATTGTTATACCCCAGTCTCCTAAGTTTGGTGAAATAAGAATCTTTGTTCTGTTGGGATTGTTAGGTTGTCTGTATGATGCAAGTGAACAAGGATGTGGTTGTAAGTAGAGAGGTTCATTTTTGTTTACAAATATATTTGACAGAAAAGTGCATGTTTTAGAAATATCTCTCCGTTAATATGTCAAAGCTAGTAATTCATAATCCTGCATTCTTTTTCTTCATAATTATTAGGTGATGACTCTCTGAATGGAAATAATTGTTACAGTTTGGATTTAACATACGCAAAGAAAGACAATGGTGATTTTATTTCGTGAAGTGACTGAATGGAAAACTGATGCTAGAACAAGCTCCAAGTATTTCTTTTTCCCTACTTAATTTTACTTGGATAGTTAGAAGATTAACTTAGATATTTCTGTGCATCTGTACATACTAAGTGTGACACTTGAGTCTTGGAGGTGAACTTGTCTGCGGAATAGTGGTGGTTCTGCTTTGAGAGCTGTCTCCTACTCAAGTTGATAGTGGTGGTATCTGTAGTAAAAGATCATTCAAGATTACTGGTCCTTTGTACTTAATGTTTGTTTTCTGTTAACGTCTTTTGTGTAGTTATTTTGTGCTCTTGCCAAAGCTCTGCATGTTTGAGCAGTTTATAAATAGTTTTTGATTGTCCTAAGTGCAGTTCATTGATGCCTGTTCTACTTTAGGCTTCAAGTGCTGTGTCCTGAGATGCTAATGTCAATGTAGAGCGGTCTTAGGCAAGTGTAAGATGCAGTTGAAATAGAATTTGGGAGAGAATAAGTAAATGACCTGCAGATAAATACAGTAAATGGCAAACTTCACTTTAGTTTATTGTGTGTGATTGTTCAGTTATTAATTTTAGATGCTGGTTGCATATCTGTGTGACAAATAAAATGATCATGTTCTCGTTAGCATGAGCCGTTAGAATTCCGGTGTGACAAATTTAGCATTATTGGCTTTGTTCCAATCAGTAAGATCAGAGGAAATGTGAAATATGCTCCATTAGATACAGTGACTAGGTCCGCCTCACTATGTTTAACTACTACCAGCAAGTTTGGAATCTGATTCACCTGTCGCTTCAGACATCTTTTATAGGCAGTGGCTTGAGATCACTCCAGTAATGATTCCTTCCCTGACACTTCTCTTGCCTTTTGGTAGGGCAGACCTAGGTGTTGTTTTTGAAAGCAGGATCTTAATGTGGCTGTTTCTGAATTCTTTAATTACTGGCAAAGAACCTGTACTGCAGACTTGGTCGGTTTGGTGGAGCATACAAAAGGGCGTTATTATCTAGAGAAACCTTTTTTTTAAAAAAAATTATTTATGCATTAGTACACACAGGAGAACAGTGCTGTTTCTCTGTAAGGAAAAAAAAATAAAATTTCTCTGGACAGTTTGTTCCTGAAAATGACCTGAAATAACTGAGATTAGGATCACCGGTCAGATGAAGATTTTTCAGGTGTGTAAAGTCAAAGCAGTATAAGGATATTTGAATTTAGATATCAGTGCTGGAATAAAATTAATATTGAACTGTGGCAAATGCAAATCAAAATTAAAAATAATGAATTTGTCCATTGATGGTCAAGACTATTGACTCTGAGGCTACAGAGGGAACATCTGTCAAAGTAATTCTTCTACAGGAAAAAAATACCGGCAGTATTCAAAATGCAGATATTAAACTAATGTATCTCAAATAGAAGCAGACTATAAAAACCTATATCGTTCAGCATAGAGGAAATTTTGCAAAGTGACATGCATATTTTAATATGCTTCATTATAAACACTGTTTTGACTGGAATTTTTCCTAGAATTGGAAAACTAAATAATGAAATTTTTCCAATATAGAAGTGCTTCCTGTTGTCTTTGCTCTATGTGACCTAAGGTTTTAATGTCAAAAGCATCTTTGTTTTAGCTTTGCATTAATCTGTATTAAAGTTTGGAATGCTTGAAAAAATACTTTTCCATTTTTCTGGCCCTTATCATGTGTGTTTTGGTTTGTTTTGTTAAACTGAGATTTTTTTGTATTGAGACACTTGTCCAAACTATATGATCTGAGATTCAAGGTGGGATTGTTGTGTGAATACTGCATAGTTTTTCTGAAAACCAAAGAGGAGGGAGAAAGAGAAGCTGTTCTTCGAGAAAATGTTTTAATTCTTTGTTCTGTCGAGTCTGATATTAATGGTCATTTTTTTTCTTTTTATTTTTCATAGATTTTAATTTATTTTTTCTGTGACTTCTACTCTGTCTTGCTTTCTTCTAAAATAAGATAGTTCTTGGTATATGTTGTCTTGGAGGTTGGTTTTTTTGTTTGTTTCTTTGGTTTTTTTAATAATATTATTTTTAAGATTTTTAAACACCTAACAATGCTTTTTCTCAGTTTGTTAAAATGGAGGGTGAGTCACTTTGTTAGGGTTTGTAAAGCTAATGTCTAAACTTAGATTGCAGATGGAGTCTGATTGGGTCTTACTCTTGAAGCTTGTTTTGAAATGTTTTGTACAGAACCAAGCTGTGCTGAAACAATGGTGTTCTCCAGTGGTGGAGCAGAATATTTGAGTAGAGAAGCAGTAGATCCTGTATATTTCAACAAGAGCTTTTGGCACACACGAAAAAGTATGTATGTGGTCTACATAACTTAGTTAAGGAGGTGTGTCATAGACTGCAGCTTCTAAAAGTTGTTTGGAAAACTGTAGTATGAATATTACACTGTGAAATTGTTGGGAAATTTCACATTTCATATGCATTTTTTTGAGTCTAGTACTTGTCAATACTTTTCCTGACTTTAATGACTGATAGAATAGAAAGTAAATGTACACACCTTGCATAAAAAGGCAAATACGGGAATGTCAAACTGTACAAATATATGATGAGGAGCACTGCTCAATTAGCAGGAAAGGAGGTAGTGCTTGCACTGAGCAGTAAGACATTAAAACCTGCAGTATGTTGCTGAGGGAAAGAGGGAAACTGACACTCTTCTGGCGGGTATTCATAGGAGTGCCTGTGTCCAAACACTAGTGGCTGTGTTCAACTATGTTAGGACCTCACATGGAACACTACTTAAAGAAGTATATTAGCTGTTACAAGGACTAAAAAGGAATGGTTCTAGCAATTTGAACCGCAAGTGCAGAGAGGAGGAACTGAAGCTGTGCAGAAGGAAAGTGAGAGGAAAATGAAATGGACAAGATTGTTATAATGTTTTGAATAGAAGGATTTTTAGGAAGCTGGAGAGAATTTGGATAGGTGTGGTCAGATGCTGGGGATAGGTTCCTGAGGAGCATTGTATAAGGGCTCTCATGGGTTCGAGAGCCATTTAATAGTGTTACCCAGTAGATATGGCTCTTACTTTCTGGAGAACTGAAAGATCAGGAGCCAGAAACTGCCATACGGCAGCAACTGCTCCTCTTGAGTGTGAGGTGTGTCTTTGCTAGGAAGAATCTCATGTTTCCTGCAAAATGTTTAATCAAGTTAACATCTAATTTGGAAAAGAAGAATACAATTTGATGCACAGCCTTTGTACTGAAGAATTCTATTCCCTATAAAACATGAAAAATTAGGTGAAATTAGGGTGATTTTAATGAGAATAGAGTTTGTGTTTGTATTGGTGAAATAGACTAATATTTGGATAAGCATGTTGTCTTCTTAATATAACATTATTTACATATGTAACAAAATAATGAAGATTGACATTTTCTCATTCAAAAGGTTTTTATTTCCAATTTGATTTGGCTACAGTGCTCTCAAGTCTTGCCTGTTTTGGTGCTTGAGTAGGGTCCCACTCATGCTTTATCAAAACCTATCCTAGGGATGATGAGACTAGAGTGTTGCGGAATTTCAGCAGTACTGTTTTCATTGGTCTGGTGAAGTTCACACTGTAATGGTGTGAGATGCCTTTCTTCTGTTGGAACTGAATAAAAGGCTGCTTTGGTGCAGTTGTTTGATGCTGTAAAGAGAGAAAAAAGAGCTGAGTGAAACCCAGCTCCTTCTGTGACACTGCCTAGAGGCTTTGCAACGCAAGCCCTTTAGCTTTCTGCAAGGCAAATGAGCAGTCTGGTTTTGTGTTGAAATTATGACACTTTAGCGATTGTACCCTGATACCAATTGCTGATGCTGTGATTAAGTTGACAAATCTGTTCAGGAAAAGAATATAATCCTTTCTCTCTAATTTTTCTTACAACTTCATTATTATTTGCATACCAGCTACAGTGCATGCTTCCATCAGGAGGTTTATAAGACTTGTTGACAGGAGCCATTCCATGTATAGCAAGTCTGAACTTTAAATAAAATAAATCTAGTACAGTCTTGATGATTGCAGTGTTATAAGGAATACTTAATATTGTTAAGTATAGGGATGCTAGAATTGAAATTGTAGCATTTTAAGGCAAGTAAAGAAAGCAGCATTAGGGAGTGTGAGGTGAAATTAGAATCTACCCAGAAGGGAATTGGGGAAGCTGTGACGTGTGATGGCCTACATGTTGAAGCTCCGAAAGGATGCAGTCCCTTTCCAGGCAGAAAGATTGTTCCTGTAAGACTTAGGTAGTCTAATTTGTGCTTTTGTATAGCCAACGAAGTTGTTACAGAAATTTCTTCCTCACCTATGGGTTTTCCACAGTATTTGATACCACCTCCATTTTGTTAGATGAAGAGCCAGCTGTCAGACACGTGTACCACTGCTGGTACACTTTATCCACCACTGCCAAGTCCTACTTGCTTTGGGCCGCAGTACTGCTCTTTACTAGCTAGTGCTGGTGAAGGGAGAGTGTCTCTGGATTATCTGGTTATGTAACATGGGAGGTCAGGTTCGTTTGCAGAACCAGGGGCATCTGAAACTTTTTGGTGGTGCATGTTGACTTTGCAAGTGGAAGGAGGAAGACAGCAATTTGCCTGCTGTTTCTTTGCCTTATGTGATGAGGCTGAGTGTGCTGCACAGTGGTGTAGCAACATTGGAGACAGCAGCCTGTCCTGCTTTTCTTCCTCCAATTGCCCCACCATTGCCAAACTGGGTTGTGTTGCATAGTGCAGTGGACCTGGGGCTCCCCTTGAGTTGCTCAGGGACCATAGGGCTGACTGCTGTGGACCTGGGCAACTTGGTTGCTTTTTTCTAGGCTGTGTTTGGTAGCCTCCTTGAATAGGTCCCCTACAGTGTCAATGCTTCGGGAATAATTTCACTGAAGTGTTTTGGTTGAATTGCTTAAAAAGTTTTGCAAAATAAGTATGTCCAAATTAGTTAGCAAACATACTTTGAAATATTGCCCCTTTTCTGATGTAAAGAATTGTTGGAAAGTAATGTGAGAAGGGATGATGCAAAATGCTGGGTGAAGTTCTACCATACAGCTGCAGGACCCACACCTGGTTGTGTTATGCCTCTTCTGGGCATCACTTACAGTGTGGATGTTCTCTTTGGCTTTCTGGGGAAAAAAAAAATTACAACTTTGTGTGCAATGGCAGGTTCCTTCTCTAGACCCTGAAAGGTCACTATCTGCTTTCCCAATTGCTTTTTGGTGATCTGTTGTGCTTGTTTTGTTTGTTTTTAACTCTTTTTTTTTTTTCTTTTTTCTTTTTCTTTTTTTTTCCCATTATTTCCTCAATAAGCTAAGTTTTCTCTTGGAAGTGGTTTTTATTTTCCTTCTTCTCCTTTGAACTTGGAAGTAGGGATTCTGTGTTTTCAGCTTCTGATTTTGTCTTTCCATTCATCTCTGAAAATCTGTCGGTTCATGAATTTGAACTTGTTCTTTTGCTGTCCTGAGCATTGGGTTTGGAAGCATTTCTGTCTTTTTGTAAGGAGGAAAAGTACCCTGTTAGATGGATGATAGAAAAAGTTGTCAGTATTCAATTTCTGTTGGGGTTAGCAGAGAATAAATTACACAGTTAAAAATAACTTCAGGGGCATTTGTGATTTCTTCTGTGGTTTACTTATGAGGCAAATCTGTATTACTAGAATAACTTGTCTGTACAGGATCAAGACATCTATGGCTTTCTGTTTGGAGAAAGGGTCTCTAGATACTGTAGATCTAGATCTCTGCAGGCTTTACTTTTTTTTTTTTTGTGGGAAAAAAGACCACAGCACTTACTGCTGATAATTTTTTTCCCTAAATCTTCAAGTGAGTAATAATTTGATTTCTAAAATGAAATTTCTCTAGATAGTGACTCCTGCTTTAGTTTGAGTGTGATAATTGGGTTTTTTCTTTAATGGCATTTAAATTTTGCTTTAAAACTACTCAGGACCTTTTTAGTTTATTCCCATTTTATTTTCAGTGTGTAAAATGTTTTCAAATGTTTTTTTTTCCTGTTTATGGAATGGCAGGAATTGAAAGAAGGTTGGAAGATAACGATATATTTTGCTAATAATATTTTATCAATCTACTTCATTTACAGGAAGTGGTCATCAGTCAAAATTTACTTACCTGAGCAGAAACAAAAAATTAATGGGCAAAAATACAGTGTGTAGGTAGGTTGAGTTTTTCAGTGTGCTTAAGGTTCTTTGAGGAGAACCTTATTCTCAGGGGGTGGGATTAGCTCTCGAAATGTAAGATTTTGGTTTTTAAAACATTTAGGCAGTAGGCTCAGCAATGAGGTGTTGAAGGAACTGGCTTTGAAGCATATTGATGTGCTTGCTACCTTTTTGAATTTTTGTTAAAAAGTTACGTGAAATGTTGTGTGTATGCATTTGAGTGGCCAAGAGAATTTTTTTAAAAGTCTCTTTTACGTGTACTTTTAAAAATTTTGCAAATACTTTTCTTTAAAATTTGTAAACATGGTGTTCCCAAAAGTGATAGTCATCCCAAATTTGAACCTTACTAATTTATAAAGTGATTTGGCATCTTCAGTTTTTGATGGATGGTTTTACTACAATCAGTGCATTGAACAATAGCTGTTACACTTCAGTATCATTTATTGCAGTCTAATCATAACAAAAGTTCTGTGACTGTAAATTTGAAGCAGCTCTGCCACACAATGAGTGGTTGAGTTCTGCGTTTTGCAATATGAGTAAGAAATATGTTTTATTTATCCTCTTGAAAAAAAAATCCTTCATATTAACAGTTTGCTTTACACATAAGCATTCTTTGGAATCCCTAGTGTTCCTTCAGCTGAAATGGCAATGGCTAAAAAGATCCACAAAAAGCCCCCTTGGTTTTGCTCATACAGAAATGTATGTTGTTAATAATGATATGAAATACTTTGGGATAGCATTGCATTTAATTCAATAAAATAATCTTTGAAGATGAAAGATTCAGTTTCAGGACTGTTTTGTTTTTTCTTCTAACATCAGTCAGTAGAATTTCAGTGGCTTTGTTTTTTATTACAAGTCTCAAACTGTGATGCTATGCAGTGCAGCCAGATTTTATATTTATGGCCTAAACACAGAGTAGGAAGGAGGTGATGTTTCTAAATTGGATATTATGCCATTTTAAATTTCTCTTGTGAATAAGGGAGGAATTTGGGTGGACTGGAATCTTTAGATTAGTAAAAGCTGAAAATTATTGGGGGGAAAAAAGTGAGTATGATCAAGCATGGAGTTCAAAACAGATGAGTTAGCTTTGGAGTTTTGCCAAATTGCGTTTGAAAGTAGCATGGTCACGTTCCCAGGATCGTGTCATGACATGCTTAGGATTCATTAAGCTAAGATGAGTAGCAGAGTCGGTAAACCTCAAGAATTGCTTGCTTTTGTGATTACTCTGTTTTACATTTTGGCAATATGTGTTTGAATTTAATGATACACTGTGGAAAGTCCCAGAAGTGATTTTGAAGAATTTTTCCTTTCTGTTGTCATGTATTGTTTGTTGTGCTCAGTTAGAATTCAGTTTGAGGATTTAAATGTGAATGTGAACTTTCTCCTGTGGGCTCCTAGCTCTTGTCCCAGAATCTCAAATGGTTGAGAAAAAGTTGTCCTTGGCGTGGGTTGGTTTCTTGTTCTTCAGGGTAATCTATCAGTGTGCTCCTTTTGATTCTAAGACAGTCTCTAGATTGTTTTGGCTTTCCTAGAGCAAGGCTGGGTAGGTACTTTGCCGTTAGGGACTGTGGCTTTCACCAGTAGCTTCTAAAGATTATTTTTGTGGCGATGTGTTTCTCCTCAGTCTCTCATGTAGTGCTTAAAAGAAGCTGAGACCAGAGAAGCCTGTGGTGTGGAATTGCAGTTCCTCATACAGGTGAGAGCCAGTGTTTGAAGTGCAGCAATGTTGTGGGTAGACTGGTAATGAGGAGTTTGAAAAGTTGTAGTTCCAGATATTCTTGGTATCAGGACGACAGAAGTTGTCCTAACTTCATCTACCTTCCTTATCACAGCAATTAGTGTTCTTGTTCATGAATTTATATATTCTGAACCGGGCAGTAGGATCCCTTCTTAAAGTCAGTAGTGCTTGAGACACATGCAGGTCCCAGGGTAGGAGGAATAAGGACTAGTAGAGCTTGAGAGCCCCATGGGATGTGATTCAGCTTATTTAAATTTGGACTAGATCTGATACTTCATGAAGCAGTACCGGACAGACCTGTTCTGAAAAACTGGATCCACAGATGAAAAGTCATTCATTTATTAAGAGTAATCTTCAGCTTTGTTCTTTCTGAAGCATTAAAATGAGTTTGCCTTGTAAAAGAAACCTTCTTTGGTTGAGCACTTCTGTATTCATGTTGTCTATCATTTCCAGTCTAGCACTTTTTGTACCAAGGAATTTTACAGAAGCCTCTTATCCAAGACTATATGTTTTGCTTCCTGTAAAAGTAGGTACTTTAGAACAGGACTTAGAACTGAGGGATGCTTTTGTAAGAATGTTACCAGATTTTTGTTTATGTTAAGTCCTTTGTTGATTTGGACAAGAATGAGAAAGTCATGTTTCAGAGCCCCTGATTCAAAAGATACATTTGTCCCTATGAACATATTTAGGAAGAGGGAACAAACTGTAAAGTTCTACTTTATTTTAAAGTGCAAGGCCAGTTATAAAATTTAGTAATCTTTACAGAAAGGGACTGGAAAATTGCTGTAGAGAACTGCATGTATACTTCACTCTTGATGAGAAGAAATACAGAAACATCAGTATAGAGTAGAAGATCTGATAAGTATTGGAAGTCACAGAGTTCCCAGAGGGGCTCCTGTCTTTTCTCCTAACTAGGCTAAGTCACAGCTTTTCTTCCTTGTTTGTTGGATCGCTATAAATAATTGATATTTGAAATAATTTTTCCTCTGAAATTTATTATCAACATTTTAAAAAAGCAGAAAAATAGAGCTAACCAAGGATGCACTTTCTACACAGAAAGCAGAAAACCTAAAGGTTTGCATTTCAATCTCTTTTCAATTAATCTGACTATAGACTTCACAGGAAGTTCATAGAAATGAATGCACAAAGGATTCAGAGAATACTTTCAAAGTGCACAAAGCCATAGTATAGTGGAAGTCTTAGTAGAATTAATTCTTCCTATATAATATGAAATGTAGAAACTTAAGTCCTTTTTAAAAGAAAATTTACGACTCCTTAATTTTATCTGCTTAATTAGAGCTATGTCTGCCCAAACTAGGTATCTAAGCATTTAATCTAAAGTTTAGCAAATTTATCTTTATTAACAAAAAAAGGTGTTTCAGATCATGCATCTTTTCTCTGTATGCTCTTCATGGCTTGCTGATGGATTTTCCTTAAGTGTTTTTGAATCATTACTTAGCAGGCATTGGTCAATACTTTGTTCTTTTCAATTGAAATTTTAAACTGGGGGCTAATGTTTGACATTATATGAGAAGCATGGAGGTAACAATAGGTGAGATCTCTTAGTACCTGTGGGTTTATTAGGGTTTTGTTGTCATTCTTTCCCAGTGAAA
Source organism: Tychaedon coryphoeus (assembly GCA_013398595.1). Taxonomy (NCBI): domain Eukaryota; kingdom Metazoa; phylum Chordata; class Aves; order Passeriformes; family Muscicapidae; genus Tychaedon; species Tychaedon coryphoeus. Next base: position 1,619,696 of record WBND01000102.1, on the reverse strand, counting down.
AGACAATTGAGCAAATGAAGAAAACCATGCATAGGTGCTGGGTGCTGACTGGCACCCTGTGGAGGGGAAGTGGGGTGGTGCATGTGGTTACTCCCCTCAGCTGTGCTCTTGCTCCTGTCCCAGAGGGGTCTGTACTTGCAATAGGAATGGTTGGACAAGGTATTGTAGCAAATCCTGTGTGAACTTCGTTATAACCTTCCAGAAGTAAATTGGTGGTACCTCAGTTGCTATTTGTGTTTGCAGCTTGCCAGCAGCCCTCGTGGAACAGGCACGATGGAGAAATTTAGGATGGCAACTTCATTCACCCTAGTTCAATTTTAGCATCACATATGATCAGTTACTTATTATACTTGCTTAATAGTGTCTTCCATCATACAAGAATTCATCCTTTTGATAAAGTGAATATGGACTACGAGGTGCTTGCCTTGCTCTTCAGATACAGTTTCTTGGCTATTAAGATACTGTAAATGGGCATTGTGGCTATTACATTGTCCCACCCGCTATGGCATCATGTAACCATGGCTGTAACCACACAGCACAGCTGGACCAAGAGCCCAGCTGGCTAAAAACTTAAGGAGCCAACCAGGAGCAGGACTGTGACAGACTTAATTTCTGTGAAACACTGTGCAAAGCACTTGTGAAAATTCTGCTCAGTGATGAGTCAAGCTGTAGTGAATCTTTCATTATAAAACACAAGTCAAAACCTTCCTATTCAAAGCCTTAGTATAAAACTTACATTCTTAATGTAAGACTTGTCCACTGAATGTGTTGAAGGTTTCTCTCTGTCACTTTAAAATCCAAAAACTTGCAATGCATTAAAATTTTGTTGTTGCAGCCTGTAGTGTATTGTGGTTGTGTTTGTATTCCACCTTCCCTGTAACTGATTTGCTGTCACTTTTAAACTAATTTTAAAGTATCCTAAACAATCTTACTCTCAAATAATGCTTTGAGACTTAAGTAAACGACATTCTACCAGCTATCTGTAATATGTCTGGTTTTCCTTGTTCTGCTTTCAAAGCTTTTATTAGGTGTTTAATTTATCAAATCATCTAGACTTTGCATTGCAGTTGCTCAAAAAAGTTCATGTCAGTACTTTAGAAGCAGTAGATCCCCCTTTCCAGGAATCTCCAGTATTGGAGGCAAATGGTTTGTGTGCATTAGAATTTGTTTGATAGCTGTTTAAGTTCAGATTCTTTAAAAAAAAAAAAATCCTGTGTTTGTCTGATTCTTTTTCTGCGTTTCACTTAGATGTGGGTGATATAGTTAGTCTTGTCAAGGTTTTTTTTTCTGTTAATAAGCAAAAAGCTTTTGATGTATGATATATATCCTGTCACTATATGAAATACATATTTTCGGCTCTTTTATACTTACCTGTGCACATTAATAATGTTGCCATTTCTGAACTACTTTGAAGATAAATGCTGATCAGAGCTAGGAAAACATACTTTTTTGTACATGGCTAGGCTAGGTTTTGGGAGTTACAAATTGTGCACTGTGCTTGCTCTACAGACTGTTCATTTATGCTGCCTCCAGGAACATTATTCTTTTTGTAGCAATAAGCATTTGGGTAAATTCCCTTTTAAAAAGATGGGAAACGTTAACAAAAGCTGCAAGGAATATATTTAACAGAAAAATATGGCACCACAGAGAGAAATAAACAATTAAAAAAAATGACAGTGTTGGAGGAGATCAAACATGAAGAATGCTCCAGGATTTGTAAATGCTTTCGACATTTATAGTTTTTGAGAGCTAGTTACTGTATGCTCCAGTCACTTAAAGAGAGCTGCAGTATCTGGGTGGTATTTTGTTTAAATTAAGAATAACTATAAAGTTACGCAACATGTAGCTGCTTCCAGTTATCTGGTACATAGGTCCATGATGAAATGTATCACCCTCCATATTCTTGCCAGCCAGGTGCTAAAGAGAAAGACATATTCATGACTTTACTGTCTTCATTTAGATTTTGAAAATATAGTAAGGAATTTAGTTTTTATCTTTCCTGAACAAGATTTAATTCTGGAATTTTTTTTTTTTTTTAAACAAAACTTCTAAGATTCTGCTTCAAAATTGTGCAGGCTGGGGGAGGGCAGGAACAGGATTGTATCACTCAAGAAGCAAGAACTTCTTTCAGAACTTGGCTGACCCTCAGAATACTTCAAAGAATTTGGCATCAGACTGTGGTGTAGTGATTTAAATCTTCTGCTTTCTCCATCTGCAATACTGGCAAAATATGTTGAGACTAAATTAATTTGAGTGTTTTGTTATTGCGAGTTTGGATGAAGGTGAAGTAATGCTGCTGGTCAGGATAACTTCTGAATCTTGTGAAATCAAAAGTAGGAACTGTGAGCAAAGTGTATATGTTAGCTGAAGATTAAGTAGTCCCAATTTCAGTAAAAGTACACTCTTTTTTTAATTTTTTTTTTTATTTTTAAATGAGATCAGAATAACAGTAAGCAGTGACCTGTTGCTTGTTTTACCAGGCTGTTGAGACACTAAGTATTGCTCTGCTGTTTTGGAACAGTATATACAACTGTTTTCTGAGAAACTGTGAAGGTGTGAGATGGAGGGGACCATCCCATATCTGGGGCTTGGGCCGGGTCTCATCAACAATTGCAGTCTGAGCTTAGACTGCCAATTTGAGGTAGCTCTGTTTTAAAATGTTGTGGTGTAAAGTCTGTCCATTCCAAGAAGAGTTGCTTTTAATTTAAAACTAGTATGGTATTTCAGTTCCTGGTATTTGCACAAAGTTTACAGCATAAAGTCAGTTTTTTACAATATGGGAATCTGAGTCCATGTGCATAAATGAGAGGATGCATAGTTAGTCTAATTCAGTTTTTTACACCTTTAATGGACAGCAGAGTGATTACAGAGGTTTAAATTAATGTGGAAGATTGGTACAGTGGAAAGGCACAATAGCTACATTTACCATTTCCTTAATTTTACTTGTTGAGTGCATTTGGATAGTGTGGTAGGAAGCTCAGTCTATAATTTATCTTTTCCACTGTGGAGTAGTATCACTTAACACTTAGATGATGAAAACTAATGAGGAATTGCAGTTCAGAAATTCAAAGTCTTAAATTATTCCAGTACTTTTTTATTTTATCTTTTTAAAGATACCAGCAAATTTTTTTTAAGATTGGTTTGGCCTTGTACCTCAGATATGATGTAAAAACATTCAAGGTTGTTTTGTCATACTTTAGTTTTATGTCTGAACCTGATACAGCTGTAATCACAACATAGCCTGGCTGTGTAATCAGAAGGTTACAAGAAACAGGCTTTGGAATATTTAGAAAGCATCTGAAGAGTTTAATTTAATAAAAACCACAATAAATAAATAACCAAAGGGTAAAAGTCTGTAATTTTGATTTTTGCCTTTGCCCTGAAGAGTCACAGACTCATACGTATGTTTTAGGAGGACAGTCCAAAAACATATAAGTGAATTCAACTTTAACCTGTCTGTGCTTTTGGGAAATGTTTCTGCTTTTGCAGACTGTAACATTAGTCTGGAGAAGGAGAGTCACTGAGAGGCAAGTATGCTGCCAGGAGGTTGTGACAGCTCGTAAATATTTCTTTTCCTTCAAGGATCCAATATATTAAACATACTTAATGTTTCCAGTTGTATTTGAAGGTAAAACAAGATGTTCGATGTGTTCTGTGTGCAGAATAAATTTTTTGGCTAGGATATTCTCAGCTATTTCTATTTTTAGAATACCTTCGGGAGAAAGAAAAAGACCAAACCAAAGGGAAGCCTGTATTTCTTAAAATTCAACTTAAATTAAAAATACTGTCATTACCTCTTTTTTGAGGTCTTCAAACAAATGGTTTACAAAAGCTTACATTAAGTACTGTGTATGTGAATGTACTGATAGAAGATAAATAGTAGCTGCTCTCTTACTCGGTTAAAAGGTTTATCTACCTTGTTCTCCCTGTACAAAAAGCACCCCCTCCAAAACACCAGCAACACAACTTCCCCCACCCTGGCAGAAGCTGGAGTAGTGAAATGGGTCTAGTTCTGATTTATTTAATGTTAACAAACTCCATCAGAGTAATAAAAGAAAAAAATTTTCTGTTGTATCTCACTGTACAGTGCTTAACTGCAGGAAATGCTCAGGAAACCAGGGCTTATTTAAAATACAGTATTTTAGATAAACCAAACATGAAAGTTTTGACTATATCCAGGAAAAACTAGGAAGGCAGTGCAGCTGTCTTAAGAAGTTAGTGGAATTGGTGGTGTGCTGATGGGGGGGGGGGGGCGGAGGGGGTGGAAAGCTGCATTATTCCTGGAAAGAGGAACCTGTTCAAAATCATTGGGGAAATGTCCCAGCTGGAGCAATGGCTGCCCTTTTAGCTGAAGCACAGATGCAGAAATCTAGCCTCCTGGCTGAGAGTCTTAGCTGGAAGCAAGTAAAAAGGAACCGCGTTCTTTAATTTTTAATCTTTTATTCTTTTTGTACAATAAATGAGATTTGACAATATGAAAACACCTAAATAATGTGATTATGAACCAAAATTGAATTAACACTTCAAAGTTTGTTTTTCCCATTCGGTTTGGAAGCTTTTATCTCCATGTCTGATATATAGTGCGCAAGTTTTTAAACAGTAAATGAACCAACCGAAAACAGTGTCCAGTGAACAGATACAGAATACCTAATAGATATTGTGACATACATCATCTAATAATGCTTAATATTTTGTAGGAATACAGATTTAGAAGGCTTTTTAATTGGCATTTTTGGTTTCAAGTAATTTGGGTGTATAGGAAGTGCTAGATATTGCTTGAACAGTATAATATGTAAGGTAGTGACTACAGAGATAGCTGGGAGGCACTTAGCAGATGAAACTCTGTCAGTTTGGCTTAGGCGTGATGTAAGGGACCACAATAAGATTAAGAGAAATGGGAAAAAAATCCACTCTTGCAGCAATAGAGCAGGCATGTGATCATGGTACTTGCTGACTGACTAGCATATCAACATTGTCCTTGCAGCCATCTTCCTTTAACTGTGAGGCCCAGCTGACCTTCATGTTTCCAACTCATCCATATCCCTGTGCTATCACCTCCTGCCCTGACAGTGTCCTTGATGCCGGTCATCCTGGAGGGATCAGCCTCTGTAAAATCGGAATATTGTTTCCTCTTTCCTCACAACTAACTTTCCTTGTAAAAATTTCGGATTTGGCAGATTCTGATTTCAGTGTAAATGTTTGCATGTTACTCCACCAGGCATTTTCTTTTGTTTTGATAGCTTCTTAGAGGATTCATCAGCATAAAAGTTTTTTGAGATGCTCCTTACAATTAAACCTTAGTATCATGTCTTTTATACTGGGAGCAGTTATCTCTGCTTCAGAAGTCAGACTGTAGTGCTGGCTTGGAGTAGATGAGGACCTGGTTTGTTTTCCAGTTTAAGCTGTGTTGGTCCATTTGTGCAATGTCTGAGTTGGCTGTTGTTTGTGGAAAATACTTTTGAGCAGCCATGAGTGATACCAAACATCAGAGGTGGCAAAGTATGTCATGCTTATATCAAAGCTTAGTAAGTAAAAAACACTTACTATAGAAAAAATACTTAGCATTGCAGCTCTCTTAATTGTGAAGCTGGAGTCCAAACTACTTAATCTTACTTAGTTGACTTCTGTTATAATTGCTATTTAAAATGTCTCTTTTTAATATGTCATGACTATTAAATCAGGGATGAATGAAAAGTCTTTTAAAGTGTTTTTCTTCTCCCAGAACTGTTCTAAGCTTTTTATCAAAAGTCATGCTGTATTTCTTTGTATTTTTTAGCATATTTGACCTGTCTGGGGATTCAGTGAGTTAAGATGCTAGAATTCCAAACCTGGCTTGTGGCCTGTCTGATTATCACTTAACCTGCTTAGCTCTCTTCATAGGAGTGCATTTATGTTCCTTAAGAATCTTTTCTCTGCTACATGCCCATACACGTGTCACGAAACGTGTTAAACAACTGCCCTGTTTTGGTGCATTCTAGCGAAGGAGGAGTACTACCTGAAGAAGCACCAGTACTCTGAAGTGAGAATGGTATGTCCCTGTTAAAATCCCATTTTGTGTTGCTGGTACAAGCTACAACAAATTTTTTCAAACTCAGGCTTCTTATTCCCTGTGTCTACTTTGCCTTGGCTTGGCACCTTTCTTTGAGTTTTCAGCTGAAGTTACTTATAACCAGTTCTTCGACTTATTTCATACAGAAATGAATTTTTAGAGTAGCAAGTGCAAACTTCTTTGAATTGTTGGCTTTGGTCACAACTTCCTTTTTGCTTCCATGAGAAATTTATAGAATCTGTCATATTTCTAAGTAATTCAGAGCAATGTGCATGTGCTTAGTGTGATTTTATTTATGGGTTCATTTCTCCAGTTACCTGATCCTTTCAGCTTTCAGACTGCACATGCATCATGTGAGTTTGGCCATATGCACAGCTTGCTGCAACAGAATTTTGCTGAACACAGAAGTTGCATTTTTGTCAGTTTGCTCTGAGGATTGCAGTGTTTAAGAAAATGCCACATTCCAACTTCTTTCTCTGGGGCCTGGAGGGAATGGTTGGATTTTGTTGTATCTGAAGAACTTAATGTAGTAGGGATTTTCTGGTCTTTGAAAACTGGGCTTTACAATTGTATATGCTCTATTAAGGAAGTCTCCAGAGGGTATCTGAGTAGATCTAGGATTTCTAGTTGGGTAAAGTGTCTTTTTATTTGTTTTTTAAAAGAACATGCCACAAAGCAACAAAAAAGGCAAGCCCAAATATGAAACTGGAAATAAAATTCAAATAGACTTGCCGAATAAGAGGTTATCTTATTTTAATTTGTTATGAAAGGGTAATTTCTGAAAGACAGCAAAACTTGTTGTGTCAACAGTGAAATCCTCAAAAGCACTAATGCAGTGCTCATATGACAAATTGCAATGTTTTTCAATTACAAAATCAATTTTTAGTTTAAACTGCAAGTAGTTTTCAACCAGTATGTTTCTGAATTACATAATGGGATGAGTCAAAGGTTATCAAGCAAAAGAAGGTAGGAAGTTGTCATTCTGATACCTTCCAATGGCAGATTTTTGTTATTGCTGAGATGCGAAACACTGGTTGAGAGAAACTCACAAAATAAATTTTTGAGGAGCCAGAAGTGCCACTGTAGTAGTAAGTTTATTATGAGGGTGTTTGAGGACCTTTCATTATCTTTTGAAATGGAATTTTGAGTTTTTTTGCTTATTTATTTACAAAATTTACAGCTGAATTTCTCCTAAGATTGACCCATTTATACCTCAACCAAGTACCAGTTTTTATAGGAAAAGATTGTTTTTATAATAATATCAAACAAGTAGTCATTGTTCCCAATGGACAAAATTCCTAAACCATGTCCTTGACAGAAAATGCTGCTGTGTGTTTTACAGTATGTGTGTGGATGTGCAGATGTGTGCAGTAGTCAGGACCTGTGATTTCATGACCATGTCTACAAAGGAGACACATGGCTCCTTCTCAGGTCAAATCACAATGGACTTCATGTGGCATCATCTTGGTTTCTCCCCAAGCTGCTCTAGACGGAGTGTGAGTTTGTTTGCCCTTGTCACTTCTGCAAATCAATCGGTCCCTTTTTTGTATTTGAGAAGGGTTTTTTCGGTATGTATTTGGATTTTGTTGAATGGTCTGTCAGAAGATAATTTCCTTACAAGTAAAGTCATTGATCAGACTCATAGGAGGCATCCAGCTTAATGAAAAGTCATATCCCCAAGTACTGTTGGTTTCTAATATATTCCAAGTGTTGTGTCTGTAGCAGGAGGAGAACCTTCCAGGACTTCGTCCCAGGATGGGCATGGTGTCAACCATGTTACAAGACCAAATGGAGTTTCTTGTAATCACAATTTTCAAAGTTCAGCTTTAGTAATTTCAGTGTTGGTTTATTCCTATTTTAATGTAGGATGGTTCTTCCTATTCCTCCTATGCTGTTCTATTTCAGGAGTGTTATGCTTATTTCATAGGAGTTAAATGTGGTTTAAAACAGTGTGTTGATCTTGTTCAGGAGAATTTCTGTGGCTTGTTTGATGTTAGGGGCTGCATTACTTGGATATAGTTTGCATGCAGCATAAATTCACAGTTTTAGTGTAGCCCTTGAAAGCATTATTATATTTCATAGAATACTGGTAAAACTTCATCCTGTAGATGATTGTTCTTGAGAATATGAAGGGTAGTCTAAAATCATAACTATGTATGTCCTTTATTTCTTTGATACTCACAGTTTTTGTCTGGAGTTCCTCTATGTAGTTGCTGTGCATCTTGTTTGTCATTGTTACTTTTTGAAAGGAAAGACTATGCAGTGTTTTAAGAAGATGAGTTACATCTTCAACTACTGGGAGACTTGACCTATGTAAGTCTGTCATTGTTGTTACTTTCTACAATGCTGTGTGAATTTGGAAAGTAATCAGTTTATCATATGACTCAAGTACCTGGAGTTTATTCTAAAGGTTATCCAACTTAAAAGATTTTTAACGGATTTGTCTCTCATGTTGTGGTGGTCTTTTAGTCTTCCGTGTTTCTGAGATTGAAACTTAAAGACTTAGATAACTTAAAAGAATATGAAGCCAGTTAAAGATAACAGAATCATTAGGGTTGGAAGGGACTTCTGAAAATCATCTTATCCAACCCCTGCCAAGACAGGGTCACTCAGAGCAGGTCACACAGAAACAAAACATGAACAAAATACCTATTACATTATTGTATTCTTACAATGGGTACGAAACCATGCCAGTATTAAGCTAATCAAGGAAAAAAAACCCTTTTTTTAAAGAGAAATATATGAAATATTGTGTTTGCCATGATGATGTTGTTTTGGTACTACAACGCTGTTGTTTGAGGGACTACCATAGTATAATCATACAGTGTACTGGTTGAGATTATCATTCACCTTGAAGAAGTAGACAGACTGCAATTATGATATGAGAACAAAGGATCTCAGCTTCTACTTTTGTTTTGTCTTTGTGTAGAAAATTAAATCTATTCGTACCAGTGTACTTTTCGTATTTTTAAAATAGCTTTAACCTGTCTCAGAAGGTATGGGATTTGAAAGATACTTTGCATTTAACAACTTGGTAATATATATTCTACTGTATATCAGTTCCACTTAAGGTTAAATAGGAATTATCGTTGACACTGAGAAATAGGGCCACAAACAATAGTAGTTTTTACTATAAATTGCAAACCAACTGATGGAATTCCAGATTCTGTATTTTGACTTAAATTGCAGGCTCATTTGGTGGTTTATATGATTTTTGATGGGCATTTTGAGAGACACTTATTTCTCACTGAAAGGCTCATTAAGGGTCACTTTTGCAGATACTTCCGATGTGCAAGTGTGTTATCTTCTGTGAAAACAGTGATTTGTGACAGAAAAGAAATAGAGTAAATTAGTGCCTTTGCTTATTAAAACCTAGGCAGCAACATCAGAAGCAATAGTATACAAATGTGTAGGAGTTCTGTAGCATCAAACCAAGATTACAACTTACAGTTGCTTCCATGTAATGGTAGCGTGTCTGTTGACTAACACTGTAGTTGCTGGAGAGGCAGGAAACGGAAGATATTGCTAGAATTCTGAAAATAGTTTCTTTTTTTTTTTCAGCTTGTCTTACTGTATATAGTTTTAATCTCACATGAAGATGTGAGTTTAATCAGGTGTAATTCAGTGTTGATTTTTGGAAAATGGAAAGTATTCATTCTCCTGCGAGATTTTATAGTATCGTCTTAGTTTGGATTTGGCTGTGTTAGTGGTGTGAGCGAGCTCTCCTTGGGCACTGCCTATAGTAATATGGCAAAACAAAAATTGTTCATTTTTTAATAGTATAATTTCTTTCAGGCTGTTAAACTAACATTGATATACAATCATAGAACCATTTTATAAGTAAATTTTGAAGCAGATTTTCTTGCAGCTTAAGACAAAATTTTTAATAGTTTTTCCATACAAATTCAGTTTCATTAAGATATTTTCAGTTATTGGTGAGACATTTTTGTGTGCTGAATTATGCTATACTGCAGTGCTCCTCACAGTTAAAAATATTTCTCTTTACACCTTCTTTTAAATAGGCATTGATGTTTTGTGTTGTTTCTCAACTGAAGGATGAAGGTCAATGACCTGAGCAAACTGGTTATTAGATGCTTCGAGTTTGTAACATTTGTACAGTGCTTCTGTTCTCCTGTAGTGGTTGTTAGGAAATGTTCCACAGAAGAATTTTAAGGTCTTACCAGGTTTCTGACTGCATTTTGCTTGATGAACCTTAGCTTGAAGTTCTGAGTTTTAAACATAGAATCATAGCATGGCCTAGACTGGAAGGGGCCTTAAAGATTATCTAGTTGCAGACCCCTGCCATGGCAGAGATACTTTCTGCTAGACTAGGTTGCTCACAGCCTCATCCAGCCTGAAAACTCTGGGGATAGGGCATCTACAGCTTCTTGGGGCAGTCTCTGCCAGTGCCTCATCAGCCTCACAGTAAGGAATTTCTTCCTAACATCAATATAAACCTACTCGCTGTCAGTTTAAAGCCATTCCTTCTTGTCCTGTCACTGCATGATCCATATTTTATGCAGGCTCCCTTCAGGTACTGGAAGGCCACAATTAAAATATTCCCAAACCTACTCTTTTCCAGGATGAATAATGTAATTTCTCTCAGCCTTTCCTCATAGGTGAGGTGCTCCATCCCTGTAATCATCTTGGTGGCCCTCCTGTGGATTCATTCTATTAGGGCAGTGCCCCTTCCAGGCTAGGAATCCCGGAGCTGGATGCAGCACTTCAGGAGGGGTCTTACTAGAGCAGACCATAGGAGCAGAATCATTCTCTGGCCCTGCTGGCCACACTGCTTTGGATAGCCAAGATCCAGTTGGTCTTCTGGTCTATGAGTGCACACTGCTGGCACATGTCCAGCCTCTCACTCATTAACACACCCTGGTCCTTCTTGGCAGGACTGCTCTCAGTCTGTTCATCCCCCTGCCTCTGTTGATACCAAGGGTTGCCCTGACCCAGGTGCAGCTCATGCTTTGAAAGAAGCACATGTGTTCATTTGATCAAAAGTGGATGTGGTTTGTGGCCACGTGTCTGGTTAGTTCTCTTAACTCCATCCTAACATGTAGTTCCTCCCCTTTCTTTCCTCTGTCACCATGAACATTTTCTAATAATATTTTGCATGGGACTACCAGTGGGAGTGTTATGTACTTTTGCAACATTACGAAGAATGAATTTACCTAAGTGCACTGTTTTTACATTTCTAATGAATGGTTACACCGCCAGTGTGTCTTGTGCAACAGAGAACTGAGTTCCCACAGTAGAACAGGAAGAGTAATTAGAGGATTAGGAGAAGGATCTGCATGACATTAGTCTCAGAAACAAGAATTCTTTGCGTAATAAAATTGCCATGCAATTGGCATACCACGTCTGTGAGATTGCAGTGGCATATGTGTATATGTGTATGTATGTATATGAAAGAGGAATTTAAATATAAGAGCTGATTTCTACCTTTCTTCACCCCACCAGTCTAGACTCTGTACATGAAGATCAAAAACCTCAGATTCTTGTTACTTTCCAAAATCTGTTTGTAAGGGCTTCATGAACTTTGCTGTATTTACTTTCATAGCTGATTGGGCAGTGATCTGTCAGTCTGTGAAAAGGGAGCGCCAGTCTGTGTATGAGGTTTCCCAGTTACTTCTTGTCCTAGGAAATAAGCAACTAAGTTCCATCTGCAGATCTGCCTGCATTTGGCGCAGACCCAGTTATTCTCACACCTTCTTACAAAGAGTACCACAACAGTGTTTTTCCAATATCTGTGCATATGCTTCTAGCATGAGTGACTAATGAGTGTGTTAGTGAATACTGGAATAAGTTAACATGGATCAGAAGGTGCCTGCTGCTAACCTGGCAACAGTATGATACTGTCACTGCATAAACCTGCTGTAATATAAAAGTTGGCATGGGGATAAGTGCTCTGATTCAGAAGTCTGCCAGCCGTTTACTGTCACCAGTGTCTATTGGGAAGTAGATAAATTAGCTGCTGGTTTTAGCTTCAGAATGAGCACAAAGTAAGCAACCTGGCTACAGCAGCTGCAGTTTACGTCTCTAATCCCAGTTCCTGCTCGTTCTGTTACTGGTTTTTAGCAGCTTGCCTCATGTTATTGTGCTGTTAGTTTTGTGACCGGGCTGGATAGCAGTGTGAATTTTACCACCACGTTTTTTTGTTGTGAGTTCGCCCTAAGAACAGATGATAGCTCTTTCTAGTGGAGTGGAGTCCTGTTAGGGGTGCAGGCAGTTGCCAGAATGCCCTCCAGTGCCTGTACCACTTCTCTCACTGGGAGTTTGGGCAGCTTGAACACCGCATGCAACTGCTTCACTTGGCAGCATTGAGCAACACAAAATCAAGTGCAGAGATGCTGTTGTGAGAATGTGTCCGTCTCTGCAAAAAGTCTTCAGAGGTTTTCAGGGTAGTTGGGTGCAGTGATGCAGCTGGGTAGCAGACAGGAGCTCTGCAGGCTCCTCAGTCTTCCCCTCTTCCCCTACAGCTGCAGCCTGCTCTGTTCTCTGGAGTTCATCGGCACAGTTCTGTTAGGTGTCATGTAGAAATACGGATTTCCAATAAAAATATCAATATATATCTAATTATCCAAAGTTTTCTAATTTTCTTAATTTCTTTATAACCATGCTCTTGGCGGACTCCATATTAATATCATTGTACTTCATCAGTCTTCAGGGAATAAGTCCTGATTAGTTTTTTGGGGCACTGTCATATATGATTATCAGTATAGAAAATAATCTTTTAGAAAGTTTGAATTTAGTGGAGAATTTGAAATATCTTTCAACTTTTCAGTAGAAAGACTATATTTGGACATACTAACTTTCTTGCAGCAGCTATAGACATGTATTTTGAGAGCGCTGGCCAACTGACATAGGAATATTTACAGTGCATATGTAGCCAGCCTCATGTAAACCTTTGCAGAAATACAATCAAAATCTTCAGGGCCAAAGACAGAATAGTTTTCTCCCCTTATATAGCTCCTGTATTGTAGCTCAGGGTTGCGTATTACATTAGTACAGTACCACGTATGCTTCAGTGACTCGATTTCTATCACAATTCAGTTGTTATTCTGATGATGTCACAAGAGAAGGTTATGTGGCAAAAAAATAATCTTTTTTTATCCCAGGTATTGTTAAAGAACACCAAAGAATTCTTTGGGAGTTGTGAGAAGCTGCTTTTCTGCTTCTCAAGATCAGTCGTTAGTTGAGTGTGACTCCAGCTTCTCTTCTTTGCTGAAGATAGCTTCGCCAAAGCATTTCACTATCCTTTTTACTGCAGTTAAAGATAACTGCTCATCTCTCTGCACTTTACTCAGGCAGAGCAAAGGACAAGATAATCCCCTTAGCCTGTTAAATGCTCCATCCCATCTGGTAGGTGATAATTGCATTGTAAGGGGATTAACACAGTGGGATATGCTTACAGTGTAATGAAAGCTTCACTGTAAGTGTGAAAGTCAGCTGATTGCATTCTAGCGCTTGGGGACCTTATATTGGCACATATTTTGTGAAAAACGTAAAAGACAAGTTTCATCTGGGAAGGATATGCGGTACATTTACATGCCATCCTTCACGTATTTGTAACAGATTTTGCATTTGTTCTGGAATACTGGTAGTCTGAATATCTGAAATCCTCTTGTAGGAGTAGTGAAATAGAATTTTGTTAAACCAAATGTTTCGAGACCATTCTGTGGAGTATAGCTATATTACGTGCATCCCAGGTGTTGACTAGTGTTAATCAAAAGTACTATGACTTTGAAATCATGGGGTTTAATTGTTACCGATCTAAGAAAAGTTATGTGTTTTAAACATTGCCTGAAAATCTTCATCAGTAAAGGTGAAATTTGAATAAGCCACACTGTGAGGAATATCACAGTAATTTTGTGTCAGCGGGGATTTCTGTTAAGAGGATTTCTGGCTGAAAGTAACTCTTCTTGTAGCCAACCAAAATAAGTATTTTGAAATTTCAGTTTCAAGCAAGAGCCTAAGGTAGTGCAAACTGACTCTTTATAAAAAAAAAAAAAAAAGTTTAAAATCCTATGTTTTTTAAGTTTATCTAATGCTGTAGTGAAGATAGTGAATCTTAAAGTTCGGAGCATTTAATAAGCTAACTACCTTAGCTTCCTTACCTGTCAAGATGATGAAGATCCTTGTGAAGATAAGTTTAATGTAGGGCAGTAGCTTAAGGTTGATTATCAACCTGTTGATTGCACTCTCTCCAGTCTCCCTGTATGGTACAAGAAGCTGGGTAAGTTGCTCTGTGCTGACCTGCATGTGCTGCTTCACTGGTTTGAACATTAACCTGTTTGGTTAAAACAGGGCTTGGTTAGTGCACACCGTGCTGAGATACAGCTTCATAGTCAGATGATTAAATGAGAGTCAGGTATGGAAGTACGCACGGTGTGCAGTAGATGCTTTAGTGACATTGTATGACCTTGCTGCAGGATTAAATTTTGTAATGAATTAAGGTTCTGTGACCAGCTATGTGGCTGCTGTTTCTCTGGTTTCCATTTCCTGAATTAGCAGTTCTGTGTGCATGTGCACTTCTGGGAGTAAGGGTAAAATAAAATCTAGTGGGTTTTTATGGGCTGTCTGCAGCAACTTTGCCAGTCTATGATGAAGTTGTTGAGTGTGGTTAAGCTCAACCTTCTTACTTAATCATGGAGCCTGAGTGGGGTCAAGTAGAAAGCTGGTTTTCCAAGTTCTGGTGATGAGACAGGGAAGATTTCATAGTTTTTTTTTTTTCTTCTCTCTTTTATTTTTGTTACTTCTTTTAAGGTGACTGAGCTCTAAGGAATATTTGTAATTATTTCGTTTTAGGCTGAAAATATTTACCTGAGGAGAGGAAAACTAGGGAAGTTTGCTCTTTTATTTTCTGACATACTGAAGTTTTAAGTAAGCTTGTGTGTACGGTTATGAAACTCAAAAAGTAAACATAACAACACCCTTCCAAAAAAATGAAACCATGTCCCCTTTCCCCACCCCAGTTGTTTCTGAAATATGAGTTTATGTCACATGAAAATCTCTCTTGAAAGAACACTGGCAATATATGGAAAGTAATTTTAAGAGCAATTTTCAGATATTTAGTAATAGGTTTTTGACAATTCTTCCATATATATATTTAAAATACATACCAACTATGTAGCAAATCAAATCATATATGGTATATAATAAGTTTTCTTCTTTTTTAGGTGACAAACAGCATGTTTGGTGCTTCAAGGAAGAAGTTTGTAGAGGGGGTTGATGGTGACTACCATGATGAGAACATGTACTACAGCCAATCATCGATGTTCCCACATCGGTCAGAAAAAGATGTAAGTTGAATAAGCTTATTTTTTCTCCTTTCAGTACTGAGATAGTTTCAAGTATGAAATGCATGTGAGGAAGGGCTTCATTTGGCTTTAAGCTCTATGTGGCTGTTTCTGGTGGCAAGTGCTTTAATTTCAGTAAATTTATTAATGTAATCTTCAGCTATATGCTTGCCAGTGTTGTTTGTTTCTTTTTTTCATCTTAAAACATTGTATTTGTAATTGAAATTGAGTTATTGATTATATATTGTGCTTCCATGCAGTGCCCACCGGCTTCTTGTTGTGGTTTTGCATTTTACACCTTCAGCCACTTTTAGTTTCTGAAAATTTGTGCAATTTGTTTGCTGAAGTATTCTAAGTTAGGTATTTAAGGTAATCTTTAGGTAAGGATTACCTTTTAGGTAATCCTGTCTTAAATTTCAAGGACTTTTGACATGGGGAAAGAACTAGCAGTAAATAATTTTGGACATGCTACTTTTATTTCAGCCTCAGTGTAGCTAAGAGCTAAAAGTTTTCTTTTAAATTACCTGTTTTTCACTAGAGAAAGCAATTGTAGATAAACAGGACTAATACGGTAGTTGAAATGGAAAAGTTGCATGTTACTTACATGCACAAGTGCTTCCAAGATCATACAGATGCTGACTGGGTAGGTTATTTTAGGCCCACAATTTTGGTTTCTTAGATGAGATTATATCTTGCTCAAGCCATTTTATGCTTCTTTTTTACTAAATAAGTTGCTTTGACTTGAATCATTACATGCTTGCTGAGCTAAGTGAGGAAGAGGAACAGAGTATATGCGTGAATGCTCTGTCAATTTTTCTGCATTTTGATCAGTGCATTATAACCAGGTGAATAATCCTTTGCAAAGAAATTAGGTGTTTTATAGAACTTTCAAAACACAGAACAGGTTAAGAAAATAGTTCAACTTTTCGCTGGTAACAGATGGTATCCTTGTAGTGTAAATTGGCAAGACAATGCACTGGGTGCCCACAAAACAATTGCAGAGCTTACTTTTGTGGCTAATTTCACCAACTTAATTGAGCTGTCTGTGCACTCAGAAACATAATTTTCAGAACTTGGATACATGTATTTTTATTTGGATGGAGTGACAGTGGCAGAAATTGGTAACTCAAGGCCCTCATGTATTTTTGAAACTACAGTTGTTAAGTTAACAAAACAGAAATGCAGATGAGAAAAGATTGGTCCAGTTCAGTCTGAACTACTTCGATTTCTCATGTATGAGAATGTAAGAAGGGCTCCACAAGGTTTGACCAGTCTAGCCCAATCCACTGAAAAAATCTGTGTGTGAGTACGTAAGATCAGGGCATCTTCTGTTGCTCTGAACTGTAGTCATAAATCTGACTTAGATACACATGTGTTTCAGTGAAGGTCTACCCAATCAAAAAAGTTAGGAGATTTTTTTCAATTAACATTTTTTTCAAATCTTGGCCCCGTCCTTTGCTGTTCATTTTCTTTTCCACTTGCTCAACAGATTCTAGTAGAATGCTTGCAGTAAGGTAGTAAAGGTTTGTACTTTTAATTTTGGCAGGTGAGATCTTGCTTGAAGATTAGATTTGTCTCATTGCAATTGTTTATCTAGCTCCCTAGCACTAGAAAGTCCTCAGATTTGGATATTGAGTACAGAAAAATGAATTGTTGTTTCTGGGAGCCTGCTTTCCAGAGGTTTCTTCAATCCTGAGCTGAAGCATATCTGTGATGAATGAAATTCAGGGGTTCCTCTGTCATGAGACAGTTGCACGAAGGCAGATCTCAGTGGTGCTGATACAACAAAGTGGGGGGTCAAAGCCCTTTTACTGTGATTCTGTTAAACTGATTTATAGAACTACTGTGTTTTGAAATAGTTGGCCTTATAAGGAGATGGCACTTTTACAAGAGAGAAAACCCTGAAGGTTTAGCTTGCCATTGTGGTTGAGATCCAGAATTTTGCTAAGTTTTGGAAGCAAAGTGTGTAAGAGTTTATTCAGTTTTCTTGAGCCAACTTTGACTTTAAGGCTGCTGAACCTTCTTGATCCAGATGAATTGCTGACTATTTTTAATGCTATTATTTCAGGATTCTGAGGAAACCTATGGTACCTTCTTTCTTAAGGTATCTTTCTTGCCTTAGTCATAATTTTACTTCAGATGCTTCATACGTAGTTGTAGGTATTTAAGAGTTCCCATTAAACCCCCTTGTGTCAGGAGCATTCACACTAAGGCTGGTTGGCTGAATAGAGATACTGTAAGTTAACCTAACTTGTAATTATCTTAATAGTTTTGATCCATTTGTGAAGTGAGAAAGAACCCTAAAGTTTATTTTGAAAAATAAATAGATTAATATCTTAATTATAAATGGCAAACAGATACTTTCACATGCATTACTTTGCATGTATACATTCTTGTAGATTTGACTGAATAGTCAGTTGGTTGCTCTGCTTGCTTTGTGAAACACACGGCTTAGGCTTTGCTCTTTGAAGTGTGAGTTACAAAGCAACAGAGTTACTTTTAACCTTCCAGAAGAGTGATGAAACATTCCTTGCGTGTATTACTGAGTATGCAATAAGGTTTTTTTTTAAAAAAAACACAACCAACAAAAAGCAAAAAAAAAAAGGAAAAAAACCCAAAACCAAACCCCTAATGGAAACAAAACAAACTTTAAATGCATGAAATTTGCAATGCCATTGATAGTGGCAAAAGTGGTAAGAAATAATTGGAAGGAATTTCAGGGAATAGGATTAGTAATAATTGAAGGAACTTTGTGTTTTAGTGCAGTTCACTTTCAGAGCCTGTCATCATCTGCATATAGTGTGCATTTTCATAAGGAAGTTGTACAGTATGCTGAAAGAACAAAAAGTTTCAAATGCAAAATGTGCCCTTTACTGTGTTGCCTATAAGTTTGCACCTGAATGAATTTATCAAATAAAACAATACATCATAAACTAATTTTGCTTAGAGACAAAAGTGTGTTTTTATACTTTTTCACACAGTATGCAAGTATATATCTGAAAAATATATATCAGAATATGTTAGTTCACATCCCTTTACAATTTGGAATTCTGTCACAAGGAAATTAATTTTATTGTTGATGACTATAGTATGATTTTGACTATGATTATGTTTGTACTTAGACTTTTTATAGAATAATTGAATGACCATGGTAGGTGTTCTATACTTTTCTGTGCTTCATCTTCATTTAATCTAGAAGCTTTATTTTACTGCATCTCCACTTCACAATGTATAATAATTTTTATATGTCAGCTCTAGCTTTTGAAGTGGTGCCTTTAGCTAGATCAATTCCATGCATAAAATCATGTGCATTTTATAGAAGGGGAAGATTATGGTTTCTTACCCAATAACTCAGTTAATTTAATGTTCTATTTTGTAATATTGATGGTTTATGAGCTCAGTGGTGGGCATTTTGTTTAGTTTTTGGTTTTTTGTATGCAGCTGGTTATTTAGTTGGTATAAAGTATTTGCTTTATTGTCCTAGTTCTTAATTGCTTTGGTATTTTTTATAGCATCTTTCAATGAGCTTTCAGTAGTCATGTGGCTCATTGGTAAACTGTGCTATCAAGCAATGTCTCTACACAGGGAGGATTTGTTTTTACTTGGGTAGCCATGTTAACCTCGCCGTAATAATGTCATTGTCGTTCAAAAGCAGCATCTTGTCTCTAAGATCAGCAGTTTGGTCCTACCTTCTTGTGCTCTCCAAGTGCTGCTGGAGGCAGAAGATCACAACCAACCTGAAATAATGAAATATGAAAGACTGAATAAAATTTTATTTATTTTACAGTATTGTATTTGGGTTTCTATTTCACAAGTTACTTACAGCAGTAATAATTTTCACTGGCAGATAGTACCCTGTATTTATATATGTATACGTGGTTTTCATTGATTTATGATACTGAGATTTGGAAATACTTTCTTGTAACATGGGAATTTTGTGAGTGCTGTGGTGTATTAAAAAGTGGTGTAAAGAGGAAGACTAATAACACTACTTAAAAACTGTCAGAGTCTAGAAAAATTCATATTTTTATCTGTTATTTGTTGACTTGTTTTAATACTGTTTTTTACGTCAGCATAACACTTTCTTCTTTTGAGGCTGTGGGTGGATCAGATGTTGTTATTATAAAACAGTGCAGCACAGATGGCAGATACCAGAAATAAAGTAATGTAAATACAAAATGGTGCTGATGTTTGCAGCTGTGAGAAAGAAACCATCATTTATCAGGCCAGATATTACTCACAAACTTGCTTATTCTAACATATTTTGTTCTAGGATTTGACTTTGTAGTTCTAAATCAATGTATTTTAGCTACAGCTAGCCTCATGTTAAAGAAAGTGGCTTAGGGCTATAACTACATAATGTAGCATCCTTCACAGAAGTGCTTTATTGAGTTTTCTTGGTGCCACCCTGCTGATGTATGCTCCCGTGGCAGTGATGGTGGCAGGCAGCTGTCCCCACGCTGAGCTGGGTTTTGCTTGGAAGAGGCAGGAGCCTGTTTGGCCAGCGCTGCCGGTGGACCTCCCTCCCACCACCTCCCTCTGCTTTCAGGAGGGCTGCAGCTATGTTCTCCACTCTGCTGAGAGGGCTGTAAAGTGCAGTGTTTTCTTCACAGTTCTGGCAAATTTAAGCATTTCTTGGTGCTGGTGTTTTTTTGTTTGTTTGTTTGTTTTTTTTATATTTGTTGACACTCTCAAATGAACTTACTGCAGTAAACAGATCAAGAGTAATGAAAGTAGTTACAGTAAAATCTCTCAGCACTAGGGATAGGAAGTTGTCTGATAGCCCCTTGCAGCTTATTGATTCTTGGTGTGGACCAGTCCAGAAAAATCAGGCCATTTGCTTGGATCATCAGTTGGTTTGAGTTTAGATGCATAGTCTTCCATGATCAAAATTGCTCTGTCACTGTTTTGAGACTCATGAGTAAAATTATGTCCATGTCTTAAGTGAGTGTCATGGATTCAGTCTTTCAGCCTGACATAGGAAAAGCTAATTGAAAAAAAAAAAGTCTGCCTAGTTCGATGATGCAACATTGGAATAGAAGCAGAAATCTCCCATGCTGGGTTTTGTGGCTGTTAACCACTAGCAAATTTATTTCAGTTGTTACAACTATAAGTCTGAGTGTTTTTTCCCCTAAGATTCTAACATAACATAAGATAACTAAGATATCATAACTGGGTAAAGCTTAATAGGTCTGAACAGCTGGAAGAGGCTTTAGTCACCTTAAGGCTGTTTTGATTTTTATTAAGGCTACAACTTTTGGCTGTTGTAGACAAAAAGAAATTCAAGTGGCTTTTAATCACAGGTGCAAGTATGCTCTTGGAGAGTTGTTGTATTTTCTGTGTCATGTAGCAAGTAGCTCAGTTAGATGGAATAATGATTGCAACATGCCAGAATAAATTTTTTTAGTGCTAGTAATACCATTCATCTTGAATCTTCATTATCTTGCTAGACCAAGTTGGAGTAGACTATAATGGTGACTCAGTGGCTTTGAATGCAAGTCAAAATTCTGGTAATATAGATGAAGGTTTTGCTGAATTTAATTTTTGTTGTTGATCTAAATTGTATGAAAATAATTTTTTTAAAAAGACAGTTTTAACCTGTTGCTTACTTAGATATGACAGAAAAAGGTGTTTAATAGTAGAGATGGAATAAGTGAGATACCATACAGCATATTCCTGGTCCATAAGATTTGAGAAATGCTGTATTTAATCTGCCTGGAACAGATCCACAGGATTTTTCATTGATTTTTTTTTCTTGATGCTTGTTATCTTTGATATTCTAAGAGTCTTATGACATTAAATTATCAGACTTACTGAATTTAACGCTTGGCCTTTATTATGGTTTTCTGTAAAGGTTTCTCTACAAGTTATTTTGCAAAATTAATTTTTCATGTAAAAGTAAGTGGCACAATAGATGTGACCTACTTTGCAATGTTTCAAAAGAAAATCCTCTTTCTAATAAATGTAGTGTTCAATATATATTATTTGCTACTGCTTTTAACTGAATTTTAAAAATCAAATAGTACTCATTGTACAGGAGGTGGGATTCTTTTTTCTGTTTTTTAAATTAATCTGTTGCCTCTTTGGAGTTTTCTGATTATGGGGGTTTTTTACTCCACATTTATGTTATAAATAAAATATTTTATGCTGAGGTCTGTTCCATCTTCTGCTTATTGTATCACATGCCATCACAACAGTTTTTTAGTTCCCTGAGCAGCTGTGCTTATAGGTTATTCTTTCTTAGCTTAGCTGTTTTGCTTACCTGTCCCAAAGATGGTGGTACTTTCTGACTGATGTTTCTAGTGCAGTGTCTGGTGTGTTGACTTTTATTTTTGAACTTGAGTCTCAGAAGATGTCTTAAAACTTTGTCTCATTTTTTCCCATAGAATTACAATTTTTCACACCTTGCATCATGTTTTAGGATTTTCTAACTTGTCAGACTAGAATCTTGTTTTTACTTTGTCTTTCCTTTCTTAAAAACTGCTGTGCCAGCTTGTTTTATCAGTGTTTAATTTGTTAGTTTTGGGGGGAGGAAGTAGTGTGCATTTCAAGTCTTGTTTCCCAAGTGTCTCCTCTTCAGCATGCTTTGGTGCGTGCTGCAGAGCTATATTAGTGTGAGTGAACTTTATTCCTTCTGAATGAAAACAGGCTGGAAGAAATGCTCCAGCACTTCACCAGGCATGTACCACTCACTGATGGGCATCTAGTCCATGGCATCGAGTGTTTTAGTTAGGAAAGCATACAGTAGCTGGTAGGCCCCCAGAACCACCTTTTTTTAGATGTGCTTCCCTCTAGCTGCATCACTTGATGCAGACGTGGCCTGTGAACCTAGTTATATGAATGCTGGGCTGAAGCCACTGGGTGTTAAAGTGAGTTTTTGTTCACAGTGAGTTCTTCAGCAAGAAAGAAAATCTTGTCTTGCTCTTTCAAGCCTCTTTGTGTGCTAGTGTGGTTGTTCGTTTCTATAGTTCCTTACTGTCGAATACCTGCACTTTGTTCTTAATACATATGAGTAAAATGTATGCTAAGTTAGGTTCTGATACGTTTTCTGATGATCTACAGTAATTGTCTGCTGTAATTTCTTATTTCATGTCTTCTGTATATATTTTAAAAAATCATAAATACCTAGTGACTTACAGATATGAATGCCACTTTTGATACTCAGTGACTTCCATGCATGCCTTCTTTCTCATTTCTACCATCTGGATTTGGTCCCAGTATAGACAACTAACAGGTTCAGTTTATAAGGTTTGTTTGAATTTTGCATCTGCCTAGATTATTTCAACAAAGCAATTTGAAGTTTATCACAGTAAAGTTATTTTGATTTGAATTATTTACTCTCAAGTTGAAAACCCTTGAAATTGCCTTATGTCTAAGAATCCAGACATTTCTTTCCTTGAAACTGTCCTAAAATTCAGTCCAAGTCCAGACTAATTCACTAAACAAGCAACTATTTGCCCATATGTAACTAAATAGAAGTAGCATGTTCTGTTTTGGGTGGAGGGATTAGGTCAGCCAATAACTCTTCTTGCTGCAGGGGGACAATCAGCTATATCTAGTGTTGGTGAACAGCTAATCAATGAAAAGTGTACAGGGATGGATGTTCCAATATCTACCTTCCCTTAAGATTACAAAGGGTTTGTTTTCCAAGTGTTTAGGTTATAGGTCCTGTTTCTCAAATTTATTATTCTTTACATTTCTTCAGAATCATGGAGAACAGTTTGTTTTCCTCTTAGAAGGGAATGTGAGGGACTGTAAATCTGGTGTCATGTGCCGGCATTTGTTGCCATCTTTCTGGGCTATGCAAACCCAAATCTCCATCTTTCTTCATAGAGGGTGATAGTGGGGTTTTTGTGGGGTTTTTTTGTTTGTTTGTTTGATGGGGTTTTTTGTTGGTTTGGTTTTATTTTGGGGTTCTTACTCTTCCCAAGAGTCTTTGTCGTGTGTCACATTTCTGGTGTGCTTTCTGAAAGTTGATAAAGACAGGTTTAATGAAAATACTTGGTAATATGTCATTTCTCTAAAGTAGGCATGGTAGAGCAGGAAATATTGCTTCTGATATTCATAGGTCCTGTTCATCTTTGTGTACAAGCATGAAGCCAGCTCTTAGACCATTATATTATAGTTTTAACATTGGAATCTTACCTGAAGTTTATATCTGTTTGTATAAACTTGCTGCTACCTATCCACTCATATTGTAACTGATAATATAAAACTCTCATTTGTTGAGAAGGAAAGAATCTGTTTGTATGAGGCATGTTTTGCAGAGGAAGATGATCTCTGATTTAAGTAAATGAGTATTTCTTTTTTCTGTAACAATGGGTCTTCTAGCTGCAAGGATAGAAAAACCTGAAAGCTTTTAGATCTTCTGTGTTCTTTGTTGCAAGTAAAGTCTGTGTTTATACAGGTTAAGTAATAAATTTTATTGATGTGTAATATACTGCTACAGGTGTTACTGTGAAGGTATTTTGGGGCGTTTCTAAAATTTTTTTTTTCTGAAATTTTGAACGAGTTTGTGGTTGTTTTGGTTTTCTTGACATAACATAATGTTGTATACTTCCACAGCAAGATAGCACAATATCTTTGTCTTTAATAAATTCTTATTCTTACATTTTAGATGCTGGCATCACCATCAACATCAGGTCAGCTGTCTCAGTTTGGGGCAAGTTTATACGGGCAACAAAGTAAGAATTCTTTGTATTAATAGTATATTTATTTCGTGCTAAATATATTACAGTTTGACACAGTGGAACGTGCAGATGGCTTTGTTTTCGGGTGAATGTAAAAATGACCGTATGTCTCCTTGTGTACACTTATTTTAAGATACATTTTTGCTTTGCTTAGTATGCATTTTTGTAGTGTTTAGTCTGCAAAATATCATATTTCCACTTTATAACTGCTAAATATCCAAATGCAGTCATACTGTAAAAATTTTCTGTGATTTAGCAGACTTTCTGAAGGAAAACCTCTAAAGAAAGCTAGCTGAGCCAAAATGAGCCTAGTTCATAAAACTATGTAAGGAATAGAAGGAAATTATGCCTTAAATATAGCTGATACTTCATGCTCTACAGGAGCACAGTAAATCTTGTGTACATGCTTGGCAACCTGCCTTTGGCAAAGAGCCATTAAGATTATTGCTTTCTGCATCACTGTTTTTCTTTCCTGTACCTTGACAATTTCATGTGTCTGCCAGTCATACGCCAACTTAAAGGCCACCTAACTTAGGGCCAGCTTTGAGAACTGAACCTCCTGGTAACTGAGAGGTGCACTCAGGCAGTGACTCAGAATATCTGAGTTAGATACAGATACAGTTCCACAAGTAAAACTGGTTGTGAATATCATCTCTCCTGTGTCATTTGTCACTGTGTGCTTTTAAATGTTTTCTGCTATCTTGTTAAGTGCATCTGACTCAGATTCCAAGAAGTGTCTGCAGAGTACTTTAGGGAGTCTGGACTTTTTTATCTAGACAAACTAAAAGCTTTGTTTGCTAGATGCGTGGCCTTCCCAACTTCTTTCGACTTTCTTCAAATGGTTTAAAAAATGCAATGGAGTTTTTTTGTGGAGGGGTTTGTTTGTATTTTGATGGTGAGGTTTTTGTGGAAGCTTTTTTTTTTCCTATCTCAGTGGTTCTTGATTAGTGATCCTGTAATATAAACCGCCATTTTATTTTGCTGCTGAGATTTATATTATCAGCTTCTAGCCAGTCTGAGAGTCATGTTTGGCTCTTATCTCTTAGGTGCTGATTCTGAAACTGTTGAACCTTTCAGACTTTACTGTATACAAATACTGAAGTAGTTTATTCAATTCTGTTTATCACAGTTTTTTGTTGTTTATTTTTTGAGGTTATCTTTTTTATCAACTTGAGTTTTGCATTCAGTTGGTTGCTGTGGCTAGGATGTGATCTCTAACATGGAGACATTTATGCCTAAAACATTGAAAGTAAATATTATCAGGTGTCAGTTTCTACCAGCTCTTGAGAAAAAGGGGGAAGAAACTTTTTTTGTTGAAGGCATGGTTGTGATTAAAATAATCTTTAGGAAGAACAAAGCTGATAGTGCCTATGGACTTTTAATGATTGGTGACTGTCAGTCCTTAAGCAAGATGTCATGTTGCAGCATGAATGTAACTTAACTTGACCAGTGGGAAGGAAATCAGCCATTTCATTGGCCTGCCTCCAACATAGCCCCTGTAGATGTCGTCTCAATTAGAAAAGTGGAAAAAGAAAGTGTAAGAAAAAAGGATTTGGGGTTTTATTTTCTTCTTTCGGTGAATATTTCAACTGCTGCTCCTTACCAGGAATATGGTTCTTCACTGTAACAACCCTCATCAATAAAAAATCTAGTTTAAAGAAAGCCAGTAAGAAGAAATAATCAATCATCAGTCTAAAACTGGCTTTGCTAAAACAAATGCTTGCACAAAATTAAGTTGAATATCATAATTGTGTTTTTTTGGTGTGCTGTATCTAGTTTGGAAGTGTATGTATTTTTTTCTTTACTATTTTATTTTTTAAATCCCATGTAATTGTTGATCAACATGAAATATTATTTATAATACATAT
This sequence comes from Tychaedon coryphoeus, assembly GCA_013398595.1. Lineage (NCBI taxonomy): Eukaryota > Metazoa > Chordata > Aves > Passeriformes > Muscicapidae > Tychaedon > Tychaedon coryphoeus. The sequence continues at coordinate 1,593,787 of WBND01000102.1, read as the reverse complement.
TTATGCTCATTGAAATTATTCTGATGCAGCAAATTGCCAAAATATTTACAGTGAACTCTTCAATGTAATCAACTTTTTATGAAATGTTAGGATGCTTGTTATAGCAAGTCACACTGTCTCTTACTCTGAATGTATAGAGATAAATCTGAGTGTTACACACTTGAGTTTTATTGTAAACTCCCTGGATTTGCAAATTGAAGGGTGGGACTGCAGTTCTAATAGTGTAAAAGCTGAATGAGCGGGAGATTTCTTAAGACCTTGTCCATGATAATAATTTGAGCATATGCTGTGTCTCTTCTTTGCATTCTTAGTGTTTAGCCATGTTATACGCTGGCATATTCAGTTCTTCTGCTGGGGTGTTCTACCATGGGAGAGTGCTGATCCATCATAATTTTCTTTTGTTTGGTCTGCAAGATAAGGTTTCGACTTCTGTCAGTCTGCTTCAGCAGCCTTATGCCCAAGCAGTGAGAACTGTCACAGCCATCATTTTTTATATGCTAAGTTTGTTATTATTGACATGTTGCACTAAATGACTTTTCTTGTCTTTGAACATAATTCTGAAACTTCTTAAACACAGAAAAGTGATGTGAGAGTGATGAAAAACTTAATAAAGTTTTTCAACATTTTGAAACAGAGCAGTAACTGGTTATTTTCTGCTGTTCTCAGTTAAAGTAATTTAATTTTTTACCTCACTGAAGTGCTTTTTTATTCTGACACACAATTGTTTGTGTAGAAAATACTTTTGATCGCATTGTTAAAACCATTTTGTATGTTTTTAAATACTAATAGAAGGGCTCTTAAAATTCTGCTTCCTTTCTTTTCTGATAAGATCAAACTTGATCAGAGACACTGAAGTACTGTTGTCATAAGCAACTTGAACTGTAAAGAGAGAATTGACCTCAAATGTTGCTTTTGTTGTCCTAAAAACAGTGTTATTGTTAATTAAAGATCCATCACTTTGTTTTTTAATCAGAGAATTGCTTAATTTTTAGCAAGACAAATCAGTGTTCTAAATATTGGTCAAATACATACTTATTTATTCAAAAGTAATTAGCATATTTCTTGAGTGCAGTTACTGATTTTCCTAAAATGCTGCCTTCTTTTGAGATAATTTGTAGACTTTCATGTCCTTATCAAAAACCTCAAAATTCCACCCTTCATCTACAGTATATGTCTCAAAGAAAACAAAATCTCGTGGCTTCAGAGAAACTCCTTTAAGAGCCTTTCCAGAGTTAAACAGAAATGGTGCTAAATTTAATGATTGAGTTTCTACTATCCCAACAAGGACTTAGTTTTTTACACTGCACTTTCCATCAGTCTTTACACTTTTTTGTACGTTGTCAGCATAAATTGTTTCCATCTATAGCTGATGGAGAAGACTTTGTTCCTGATTGCTCTGTATCTCCACCCCTCTGAATTTTTTTTCAATAGGTGCACTAGGCCTTCCAATGAGGGGAATGAGCAACAATACCCCTCAGTTAAATCGCAGCTTATCACAAGGCACTCAGTTACCGAGCCACGTAACGCCAACAACAGGGGTACCAACAATGTCACTTCACACGCCTCCATCTCCGAGCAGGTATTTATTGATAGCCGATATTTCTGCCATTGTGTCTTTCTGCAGAGCTCTTGTTAAATGTTCGGCATATTTTGCTCATACTTTAAAGTCTGATAAATTAAAAAAGAAGAAAAATCGTTTCTGTGGACCACTGCTTGTGTTAGGGAAATAATGCCATAACAAAATAAGGATTTGCTGCAAGACAATATTTTATTTTTGTATGTAAGGGACAAATTGCTGGCAAATTCTTCTTCAGAATGTAAGAGGTTGTTATTTGATTGTACAGTTAAAATTTTTCTTTGATGTCATACACTGCATAAGAATATAAAGACAGCAGTGCTCATTAGAAAAGAGCTGTAACACCTTTTCATATGTATAATACTAAAGTATTTATCTAAACCTGATGAAGACTTGGTTAGCATGTAATAGGTCATTTGGAATCTGAAGAAATCCAGAGCTGCATTAATTATAGAGAGTAATCCAAACACACTGTTTGGTCGCTAAGAGCAAGTTAAGTTGCAACAATTCGGAGTCCATCCTGCGTTAGAAATCTAAATGAGTAGCCAAATGCTGTTGTACAGATTCATCTCTGTGGGTGGTTTTTCTCTTTCAGGGGGATATTGCCTATGAATCCTAGGAATATGATGAACCACTCCCAGGTTGGTCAGGGCATTGGAATTCCCAGCAGGACAAACAGCATGAGCAGTTCAGGGTTAGGCAGCCCCAACAGAAGCTCTCCAAGCATAATATGTATGCCAAAGCAGCAACCCTCTCGACAACCTTTTACTGTGAACAGGTAAGGCTCTTTAATTGGACCGTCCCTGTACAGCCATAGACATGCTACTCTGGAATGTAATTTTTTATCCCTTAGAATAAATCTTGAAACCTGCATCGTGTACTCATGTCTGGGCAATAAACTTGGAAGCTCCTTGTAATGTTCTTGTAAGGTCTTTGAGGGCTTTAAGCTAAGTTCTCTTTCTGACTATTGAATTTCTGCAGCATCCACTTTAAAGTATGTGATGTTTCTCATCTATTCCCAAGTTTACTTTTGAAACATGCCTTGGATTTTTAGCATCTACATCTGTTTTAAAATTGTTAATCTAGGGCTTTGGGAAGAAGTAAAGCAAAATTTTAAAAAGTGATAGTTATTCTGGAAGAGTAGTAAACTGATTTAGACGCAGTAAGGATCTGATATTTTACTTCTTTAAATTCTGGAATGATACAGAGAGCAGTGGCCTACCATTCGTTTAAGGATTTAGTGCTCAGTTGGATACCAAAAGTTTCTCAATTGCTTATCTTTTTCTAATTCTGGCCAGGATACTAACATCATAAATCATTAGGCTTTAACTGTGTTACAGTGTTGTGTTTATGCTTCATTCATGTAGTAAGCACTGTCTTAATTCTAATTATTTCATGTGTGTAGTCACAGCTTAGCATGGCTGACTGCTTTTGAAGCTTGGTTCCATTACCTCATGACCTCTGTGCTCCCAGTTAAGTCCTTTCTCTTTCTTTAGGCCCTTCTTTAGAGGAGTGACTATTAAACAGAACACAAACAAGCTCACAGTGGTTAGGTCTAACCCAATCTAGTATGTTACAGAATAGATAAAGGAAGGTGAAGGCTAATGTCGCAGTTACCTGAATCTTAAATCAGATTGTTTAGTTTTGTAGTTTCACACTGATGTAGGCATACAGGTACTATGCTCAAGCACAGCAAATAGTCATGTGGTCTTAGAGCATGAAAAGATTTTGTATCTTGCCTCTAATTATGCAGAATTTGCCTTTTCTATCCTTTTTAGTGGCAAGAGAGCTGATAATTTTAAAAGATAATATATTTTAAGTATTTTTGAAATTTGAGATCACAAACAGATGAAGTAGTAATATACTTTAAAACATTATGTGTAGAGGACAGTTATATTGAATATTGATACATACATACAAAGTATGTGTTTAGATATCATTCAGCTGTAGGATAGATAATGAAATCCCTGTGTGTAGGAACATTTGAATTAAAATGCTCTTCGTTTACTCTTTACGTTTCTCACTTTCAATAAGCTACAAGTTTTACAAATTGAGAAGGACATGTCTCTGAAACAATGACTGTCTCTTACTCCACAGTTCATTAACCTGTGGAAGTATAGTAGTACTACATATCCAATGGCTATTTGAGGGTGTTTAACAAAATTGTGAAGTTACTGTTGGGGAAAAGAATTGGTGGCATTTGCTTGTCAGGTGCATGAATTATGTGACTTTCAAGAAGCATTTTCTGAATAGTTGCTTAGTTGGAGCAAAGAAGGTTTTTAGGTTTTTGAACACGTAGCATTTGAAGGTATTTCAAATTAGAGTTAAATGCTTCAGATTTGTAACTAAAAAGTTTGGATAGGTGAAAATTCCACCAGGGAACCATTTCATATTTTTGTTTATGGAAACTTCCAAAATATCAGCTTCTCTCCTTTTGTAGGGGAAAAGTGGATGTTGTGATTTCCCACAGGGCAGACATTCAGAATTTCACTTAGCTGAGCTTTGAGCTTCTCAACATCTCCAGCTCCCAGGGGATGAAACAGATTATTTGTGAAGCTGTCTGTGCAACCACAGTAGTCCTCTGATATTTAGATGTTTTCAAACATTTTTGCTTGACTGTATGAAACTTCAGCGTGTGTCCTTGTATGACAGAGGCTATCCCTCTGCTCACAGTAATGCCCTGTGTACATGGTCATGATTGCACACCGTAACTGTTCAGCTTATGAGCCATGACACCTTGGTAATTTTCATGATCCAGCTTCCCACCTGCCAGTGAATGGATTACAGTTTGACTTTTAACTACTGCATTTAATGCTGCTTCATTTTTGTGTATGAAATTACTGTGTAATGATCATGTTAGCCATAACTTGTTTGTTGAGAGATGTCTTAATGCACAATACCTATTAAAAAACTAAGCTATTTTGAAGTCATTCCAGTTGACTAGATTGAGCAGTGCCTGTTGATGCTACACAGTGTTTTCAGAAAATAATTAAAAACCAGGTTTAGGCTCATACAGGTTGCTTAGGCTTGAAATAATTTCAGTTTTTTCCTCCTTAATATTTTCCACTAGAAATACAAAGTATGTATATCCTTTTGTCTGACTTCCTGGATTTTCTTCACAGTATGTCTGGATTTGGGATGAACAGGAATCAGGCATTTGGAATGAATAACTCCTTATCAAGTAACATTTTTAATGGAACGGGTAAGTTTACTCTCTTTAATGTTGACTGTAAACTACAGTAGAGATTTTTTTTATAAGTCTAATTGAAAATATTTTGTTCTGTTGGAGTGCAGCTTTCTAATAATTTTCAGATGTTCCATAGAAACGCTGCTCCAAGAGCAGTGCTAAATAATTGGTACTAGTTTATAGCAGTGGATTTCAATACTTTTGAAGACAAAGTGAGAGTAGTTCTGTAATATATTTGCTATATGTCACACGCCTATAGATTATACTTATTCAGTTAGAAATGCAAAACAGCTCTTGAATTTGAAAAGGGTACTGGGGAAGAAAAGATTTATCCATATTCTATAGAAACATTAGGTATGTAAGAACAGTGGGAAAGCATGTTTTTTTTAAAATCCCAAACTCCTTTTGAACAGCTGGTTTATCGTGTGATCCTTTCAGTCAGTAGTTTAAGTTGTGATTTTTTTCTGGGAATTACTTCTTCACCTGAATTTAATGAACTAGAGAAGGAAAAATATCTTCATCCATAGATGATTTAGGTTCATGTGTGCTGATGTTTCTGTATGTGGCTGCGTGTATGAGGCAACTTGAGGTGCTGGTGATGTCACAAGAGTGGAAGGGTTTGGATGTTCCCTAAGACATTGTGACATTTTTATAGATCTGCAGCTCTGGCCTCACTTACGTAGCATTTCCTGCTGCAAATCAAAAAGTGTTCCCATGTAACTTGCACTGCATTGGCTTTTCAGCTGCTTCAGCTTTATCTTACCTAATCTAAGGACAATAGAGCTCTTTGATGCTGCTGCTAATATGGGTTATTCTCTCAAATTTCTTCTTGATAGTTCTTCAAATTTAAAAAGAATTTCAATACTTACTCTAGAACTGTAATTTTGATAGTTTGCCTGTATTTTATGTATACGGTCTTTAATTCAGGAGGAGTAGATCTTACTAAATGCTATTGACAAGTTGTTGTTTGAAAGCAAACTTCAAACATACTGGTGCTCTTTAGGGTAGTCTTGTAACACAAAGGCTGCAGTTTTTTGTAGGAATTACAGAATGAGAAAAAAGATGGACTTGAAAGAAAAGCTGTCCTACATTTGTCTTGCTTATAATGAAGTCTTTGAAAAAAATACATAAGACAGTTAAAAATGCCTGTTTTTATTGTAGATGGAAGTGAAAATGTGACAGGACTGGACCTCTCAGATTTTCCAGCACTAGCAGACAGAAACAGAAGGGAAGGAAGTGGCAATCCAACTCCATTAATAAACCCTTTAGCTGGAAGGGCACCCTATGGTAAGACCATACTTTTGAAAGCTCTTCAAAAGAAATGAAATTTGCTTGATTCATCTTTTGCTGTTCATAAGTCAATAGACAGTCCTTTCAAAAATGCCAGACGTGAGCTGCTAAGACTCATTTTTAAAAATGAATAATCGATACCTGTGATTGGAGACTCACCTGTTTTAATTTTACTGTCAATAGGGATTGTTAGGGTTTTTGGTCTGTGGCACGATTGCTCTGAGGCTGCTCACTCTAGAAATTTCTTAGGTAATAGGTTTTATTCAAATTACATGTATACAAGAGCTGTTGATGTCTAAATAGCAAATTACAGTAATAGTATTTTATTAGTAGAGGTGTTATTGTGTAGAAAGTCATAAGCTGTAAACATCCTGTAAACTTTTACTGTTTATTGGTAGTATTTGCTGTTTTGCTGTTCTGTATCACCCTTATGATAAACTTCAGATTTCAAAAAATAACCTGTAAGCATCAATTATTATCACTCAGATTCCAAGTATGTGTCGTATAATTCTTGCTGTACAGGTTAAAAAATAATAAAAGGAAAAACCTTTAGGTGGATGCAAATCTTATTATTTGGGTCTTGAAAATATTCAGGTAAGCTTAGCGTGAGGCACAAAACTTTCTTTTTTGTTACTGCTTTAGTAGATTTTGTTACGCATGTTGCATCAGCTACTGTGAAAAGTTGCTTTTATAACTGTAAGTTATTTCTGTGACACTTGTCAAATTTTGAACCAGAAATAACCTAGTGTTTTCTAACTATAAAACGCTAGTGGTTTTCAGAGATAGCGCCAACTTTAATTGGACAAAATAGATACCACTTTATCAAGAGAAAGTAGCCTCATGAATTTGGCATAGCTAGGGCACTCTGCATAAGATAGCCATGACAATAACAAGTTAAACTAAATTGCTAAACACAGAAAAAAAGTGACTTCCCCAAATAAAGATACTCAAAACTCACACCAAGCATGAGCAGAGACTTAATACAGCTAGAGGCTTCTGTAAGATTTTGCCCAACATAGAGTGGCTTGGGTTGTAAGGAACCGTAAAGACCATCTGGTTCCAGCTCTGAAAAAAGAAGACAGGTTGTGAAAAGTAGATAGAAGATAGGAGGGAAGTCCACACAGATGTACTTCCAGCACGGAGCTTGAATTCAATATTAAACAGCACTGCAGCATAAAAATATTTGTAATTGCTCTTGTGCTTACACCATTTCCCTATTTTGGTGCTAGCATAGCTGTTTGCATGACTGCATGATAAACCATAAAATAAAGTTCTCTGAAGAGCTACCCTGAACATCTGCTTAGTGCAGCAGATGTGTACGGAGGTAGAAACCATCAATAAATGAAAACGTGAAGTACATTGGATGTTGTCTTCCAGCACAAAATGTTGAGTACACTTTTGCTTGTGGACAAGAAAGAAAAGTTTGAAATAGAGCAGAGACCTACTTTCCTCATGCTCAGTTATTCAGGAAAATTATACTTCAAATAACTTTTAGATGGAATAAGAATGTCCATTAAAGTTAATTCATTATCAATTTTATTCATCCAGTGGAAGAAATTGTAATAGCTCTGGATAAAAAGGCTGAACAGCAGAAACAAGATTAACTCAGTGTTGGTTTTTTTTCTTAAGTAAAGGAACTTTGATCTCTAATTCCAGAACACTGAAGAAAGTCATATGTTGTCATCCACTGAACCATTTTAGTCCTATCCATCTACTAAGAATCTTCAAAGAACAGGACCTAGACTTTCTTCTGTCTTCTGTTCCTCTAGTGCAGTGTTCTTTGCCACCAAGTCACTGTATTATGTCTTAGCAAAGTCTAGTCACCTTTGGGTGTGTGGTGTGGTGACTTGTTTGGTTTGGTTTGGTTTGGTTTGAACTGGCATTAAAAAAAAAGTTCCTGTTCAGTTGTCAGAATCGTTGTTCCAGTGTGACTGGCCTGCTTTTTTATGAGTTAGGATCAGAGCGATGAGAGTTGCAGGCTAAGTGTTTTCAGTTTTCATACTGAAAGTTGGAGTCATTTTTATGTCAGAGGCAAGTATTTCATTGTTGACATGTTCTGCTGCAAGTTAGCTGGTTGTCCTTTGAGAATACATGCTTCTGAAGAGATTATGCAAAAAAATTCTTCGTGAACTTAGGGGACAGAGAAAAAATGTATGATGCTTTTAAAAGCAGTACATCTTTCATCAGTGGATTTACCTAAATGCAGCTTTAACAATGCCTGTAAAGATTATTTGATTATTTAGATGTGCGAAACAAGTGCAGGGGATGTGTCTATGAATTTAACCTGGAGTGTTTCTCAGCTCACACTTAAATAAGAGGCTTTAGTCTAATATGTGTGGATGTCTTGAATGAATATGCTTTGTTTTGCTTTACCTGTTTTTTAAGTCATTGCTATACAGCTTGTGCAGTAAGCAAGCTTGGACAGCAAGCAAGATCAGCAGAAGAAAAATTTTTTACTGAGCAGTCATTTAATGTTGTTCTTGCTTTCATTCTGATGATAGTTGGAATGGTAACAAAACCAGCAAGTGAGCAGTCCCAGGACTTTTCAATACACAATGAAGATTTTCCAGCATTACCAGGCTCCAGCTACAAAGATCCAACATCGAGTAATGATGACAATAAATCTGTAAGTAAACCTTAAGTCTTCTCATGTTTCCAGTGTTCATACTTCTTTTGATGATTATATTTTTAAATGGTCAATGATTTTATTTGTAATAAGAGATTTTCAAATTTGACCCTCTAAATTCATGAGAGATTTTATATAAGCAGCATTTGAAATATAACATAAATGGACTTTCTCAGCAAGGTTTTTAGTCCAAACAGTCACCCTGCTTGGACACATCTAAACTCATTTTTGAGAACTGCTAATATTTTTTAAGTTTGCAATTTGTAATTATTTTTTCCTAGCAATTGTAGCTCATTTTTTTTTGCTACTGGTGCCTCTCATCAGTAGTAGTAACCTACACATTTTAAGATTTTTCTTTAATGTTGCCCAGTGTGTTAAAAGTTAGGTGGTACAATATCACTTTAAGGTAAAATGCTTAATGGAGATCGGGGCTCAGAGGGAACAAGCTCTTTAATAGAGAGCATTGATACTGATATTGTTATTGATATTGTAGACTAGTGAGGTACGTTATATCTGAAGTATTGGTATAATTATCGTGCATTAGATATATAGCTTAGAGCCATATTATTACTAGAGCTATATTATTATGGCCTTTTCTTCATTGTTTACTCTGAAAGCTTTGTAATAATGCTATTTTATGCTGACAAAACGTGAATAAAATGGGAATGGCAGAGGACACTATTCTTACAGGATTTGACAAAATGTTGTAGTTTCTGATTGTTTTATTGCTTCTAATTGCAAAAAATACGGTAATGACAGTGACATAAATACTGGTGAATAAGTAGTAGACATGACTACAAACTCACGTGAGAACTAAAAAATGAACTGTTCAAAAAAAAAGACATGAGGAAGTCTGGCACCCAAGTGTTGGGGTAGTTTTATCATGAGGAAAATATTCTGATACAGTTAGTACTGTGTACAGTAAGGAGAGAGAGAGTAAATGTGATTAATTGTATAACTGTAGACTTGTTATAAACAATATTAAGGAGTTAGAAATTATACATATGGCAAATACATTTTGGCAGTATATAGATTTCTGGAGCATAGTCTGGCACGGTGTTTCTATCAGACATAGTGTTTGCATGTCTTTTCTGATAGCTGCAGATGTGCCAATTGTGTGTCGCTTGTACCTGAAATTGGCTTGAGTATTATCTGTTACTGTGTTGTGGAGTGTTATGAAGGAACAAGACTATGGGGAAAATCCATAATGTGATGTGTCCAAAAGAACCTCTAGTCACAGGCACTTGGGATATCCACTGTATATTCCAACTCGAGTGTAAAAGAATTTATTCTTTTAGACTGCAAAATTTTAGCCTATTAATAGTAATTCTGCATGACAGATACACTTGAGAAAATGGTAAATAGTACATAAGGTTTATCAGCAGAACTCAGGGGCTTCAGCTTGATACCATTTTTTTGAGTGACTTGATATACTGCCTTAGAGTGCTTGACTGAAAAGATATGGTCAATAAGTATTTCCATTTTGAGTTGTTTTCATCATAACAACTCTGCAAATTGTTTTTAATAGAATTTGAGTACATCAGGCAAAACATCATCCAGCACAGATGGGCCCAAGTTTCCTGGAGACAAAAGTTCAACTACGCAAAACAACAACCAGCAGAAAAAAGGGATCCAGGTGTTACCTGATGGTATGTGTCATTCCACTTCTTCTGCTTTAAAAGTTTTGACAGTCATTTAATCATCTTGTTGATTGCTCCAGTTCTTAAAAGAAGAAAATTAATTTGTTCTTCTCGCCCAGGTCGGGTTACCAACATTCCTCAAGGGATGGTGACGGACCAGTTTGGAATGATTGGCTTGTTAACATTCATCAGGGCAGCAGAGACAGATCCAGGAATGGTACATCTTGCATTAGGAAGTGATTTAACAACACTAGGTCTCAATCTCAACTCTCCTGAGTAAGTTTCTGGGTTTTAATCCTATCTTCACTTTTGGTTTTATTATGCTGTCATTCATAGTCTGTTCACTTAATTCACTTGACTGTGAACCCCACAAGCTGGTTCGCCAAATAAAATCTGAAAATGTAATAACAGTAAAAGAAAATATTTGTAACTAAGAGAATTGTACTTCAGGGCAAGCTTTCAATAAACCTAGTGGCTTTGCTTATTCTCTTAACTTCTCTAGGACTATCCTCAAGGAATTGACAGTATATTGTTTATAAATGTAATGTATACGTTCCTTTTCTAATAATAATATTCCTTGGGGACATCTACACATAACTCTTGATGGTTTCGGGGATAAATTAGACTGATACAGTGTAATGATGAACAGAACATCTGCAGTGTTAGGTTGCACTGAAGATTAGTTTAAATGGAAGTGTACTTTTACAGTTAGCTTCCAGTGGCTTGGTTCACTTAAGTTAACTAGTTTAGTCATCTAGGTTTGCTCTAGAGGCAGTGAGGAGAAAAGTGGTTAGTGATTGCATTGATGGTAGGAGAAGTGCTTAAGACAGGTGAGATGAATAACCAGCCAGCTGAGGGTGCCTCTCTTTTTCCACTAGTTACAGGAGGAACTCAGATAGTTTTGGACAAAACTGGTGTCTTTTAGGTGACTTGTGAGAAAAAAAATAATTTCTGGTGCTCTGACTTTCAGCTGAAAATTCACACCTTTGCCGACCTTGGTGTCTGGCCTGCCATCTTTCCTTATGTTAAATGTTCTTTACTTGCTCTATGGATTGTTGTTTGAAAAACTAAAACTATATCGCATATGAAAAGACAAGTTTTTTCTGCTGTGTGTGGTAGTTTGGTTGGTAAAAATATCCATGAGACATAAAAACTTAGCACAATGAATGTTCTTTTAGAAACAAAATTTTATGATTCTGTATATATTGCCAGGATTTAAATTATCCCTTCTAACTCCTGTTTGAAGAAGAGTAAAATCTTCACTGGTTAGTTTTAAAAAGCAACCTGCAAGTATAAATTTTTCCTCCTCTTTTAAATCATAGGCTAATAAATCAGAACCCATCAGGTTTGTGACAACTATTCCTAATTAAGAAACCCTGCATAACAACACTGATACCTGAAAAACGTTGGGACCTCTGACACCTAAATTGAAGGAAAGATAGATTTAAAAAGAAGCTTCACCCCATATTTTCCCATGGAAGTTTAAATGCAACTTTGCTCTGCATATTAGAAAGAAAATTAATAAATGTATTTGCTTTAGGAAAGTTTTCTTCTTCTCACTCCAGCTAGGGATTTGGCTATTAGGCTTGCGAACTTGATTATGGAGGGGTTTTGTTGGTTGGTTGGTTGGTTTGGAGTTTAATTTTTATAAATTTATGCTTTTCTTTTTTTTCTTCAGAAATCTTTATCCCAAATTTGCATCCCCATGGGCATCATCACCTTGTCGACCTCAAGACATAGGTAAGAGAGAAATAACTATTATATTCAATGTTAATATTTGCAAATTATATTCATTTACATGTCTTAATAGTTGCATCAATTCCGATTCTTTTTTAGACTTCCATGTTCCATCTGAATACTTAACTAACATTCACATTAGGGATAAGGTGAGTACGTGTGTCTGTGTGCGTGCATTTTTTGTTAATTTATTACCAGTAATTTTCTAAATTTTCTTTCAGATAGGTAATGTTCAAAATCAGTCCATTTTGTGCATGTCCTCAGTCTTTCTAGAAGCAGTGTTAACAGGCTGATTGGACACACTAAGCACTCGTTATATCTTACAAAAAGAGAATGGGCATACAAAAGAATAGCTAAAAAGCACAGTATCTTTTTAAGAGTTTGCCCTTCGTGTGTAGTTGAGGGTTTTTTATGATACAATTCAAACGGCAAATTAAATGGGGATATTCTTGAGATAAGCTCAGAATTGTGTTCTCATTTATCTGTTGCATTCCATATCTACATGAAAAGGGATTTTTTTGAGATATATTTTCTTTCAACTGTTGTAGGGTTCATTGAAAAATAGCATAAGAAATTTTAGTACTATTACTTAATAGGGCGTGAAGGCAGCAAGTACATGCAGAAGTCATTTTTTTGGGTTTTTTCAAATAAAGTAAGTAGATGAGAATACACAGATACAGGGAGAAAATTCTGTCTTGCTGGTTCGTTACATCTGTATTTTTCTATTGTATCCTTTCACTTGGAAAGGTTAACTAAAAGTGAAGAAAAATTGATTGTTTTAATAATTATTACTCTTGTATCAGAATATCATTTTCAACACACTTAGAATGGAAGGATGGAAGTTCTGGATGTATCCTTATGTTATTTAAGTGGGGTAGTGTGTTTTAAAACATTTATCTATTGTGATTTTTCATCCTCGTTTTCTTCAATCTTTTGCAGCTGGCTGCAATAAAACTTGGCCGATATGGAGAAGATCTCCTGTTTTATCTCTATTACATGAATGGAGGAGATGTATTACAGCTATTAGCAGCAGTAGAGCTGTACGTTCAAACTATTTTGTCAGTCTTATATGAGCTAATCTATTGCAATAATGAAATGGCAGATGTTAAAAACTAAACAAAACAAAAAACAAAGCACCCAAACTAGTTAGGCATTGAAAGCAAGAGGCTTAAACTGTAAATCTTTTTTTTTTAAAATACCTCCTCCAACCTTGTCATCATTTTGTACAGAGTTTTTTTACGTTTGTATAGTGGAAATTAAAAGCCCATCTCATTTATTTTGCATTATGAAGCACTGTGGAAAAAATGGCAGGTGCCAGTCATTATTGAATGTGTAACTTACCTGTCATCAACAAAATAAGAAGCAGTAAATACTCATAAAAAAATTTATTGTTAGAACCTACCATACTTGAAGTTTCTCATGTGTTTTAGTTTGAGGTATAATAACTGTATGGAAGAGGTATGAAATCACAGGTTTAACCATGTCATAGAAATTGTGTTTGGGATTTGAATGCATTGGTACAGTTCTGATTGAAACTTTTAAAGTTAGTTTATTAAGTCAATTTCAGATAACTAACACTAAGAATTACTTTTCGTTTCTATTGCAAATGAAAGATTTAACCGGGATTGGAGATACCACAAAGAAGAACGAGTATGGATCACCAGGGCACCCGGCATGGAGCCAACAATGAAAACCAATACGTACGAGAGGGGAACATATTACTTCTTTGACTGTCTTAACTGGAGGAAAGTAGCTAAGGTATCTCTTTTCCCTTCTGTAGATATTTTAGGTCTGTTGGCCATGTATTTTTACAACGACAAGAGCAGAACACAAAAATCTTCACCAAAATCTCATCTTTCTAATCTGTTATTTAGGTTCTTTGCCTTAATTTTTCATGTCTAAGGGAAAAAGATTGTCTGAAACACTGCTTGCTTGTGGAAAATAAGGAGCTGTCTCTCGTATTTCCAGTTTTCTTTGGGAGGTAGAAGGACATAAAATTTCTTTCAGGAGTTTTGTTAAAATTGAAAACTCTTCCCACAGCATAGAGTTGATGAATGGAAAGCACTATTTGGTGTTCTAGAAGTTGGACTTGCAAACATTTTATTACTTTGCTTTAGAAAATTAAATAGGATGCTACCAGATAGCACTTAGGAATTTAAAATAGATGTGGGATGGGTTCTGGGCATGCTTTTTGGGTTTTTGGGTACAATCTCTCCTTAGCCACACTTAGGAATTCCATGCTCTGTTGTTTGAAAATCAGAGTTCTTTAAAATAAAATAATAACTTCTTCTAAGGAGGAGGCATATTTCCATGATGCTTGTTTTCTATACTGTAGACAAAGAGACGTTAAAAAATCAGAAAGCCACAGCTTTTTTCCTTCCCAGCTGTCATAATCTGTTTGTCCCATTCTGTCCCTTAATACTGCCAGTAATGTTCTATGTCAGACCATCTCTAGATACTCTATCACATTCTTTTTCCTCTAAAAAGCAACAGATAAATCAGATTGGCCTTAAGGCCTTGAACTCAATAGATGTGATTCCAGTATGTTGTAACTGTATTTTGTGGTTCCACGTGCTTAGGTATTTCATAGAATAAGAAGTCTTCTCACCTGCAGTCCAACGTATGAATTGTTTGCTGAAAAGGCATTTAATTTCTGTGGGCAAGTTGTATCAATACACTTGGAGATTATGGAACAATGCATTAGTTACATGTCTGTTGATGTGCTTTTAAACATCCATTTTAAAGAGAGTAAAGTTCAGTGTGCAACTCTGTCTATACAACAGTTTGTCATCTAGACATTAAATAGATACATGCTATTTTTATTTCCTCCCCGACTTCCTCCACCAAGTAATTTTGCATAGTTTGTGCAAACTTCCCTCAGGAATTAACATTTTAGTTCCCTGAAGGATACAGGAGGTTCTTTAGTCCAGTTGCGACTCCTTGCCTCTGCTGCCTTTCTGCTGCCACAGGAAAACCCAACAATCTGTAACTGACAGTTTAAATGGCGAGTCTTGCTTTTATGGTTTTTCCTAAGTGCGAGATAATTCCAGAATTTCTAAACAAAAGCACCACTCCTCAAAAAGAAGACCCAAACAAAAGGAAAGTTTTTGTTTCTACTTGAATTATTAATTTGCTGCATGGTATATTTCCTTAGGTTCCCCAAGATGCTGTTTAAAGCTGTTTTATTATTGCCTAAGATAATCAGAGATGAAGTAATTACTTTTTGAAAGGATAAATTTCTTTTCTGGGGTCAACTGAAAGTGTTCCATTTTACTTTTTCAGTGTCTCCTTTTTCTACCTGTAGTAAATGTATGCAGCTGCTATTTGATGCTCAGCATTACTTTTTAAGACTGTATTGTCTCTATTTAGAATCCTGAGTACTATGTTGAAACTCAGCATCCAATGCTTGAGTGATGGATGCTCCATCCTCCTGTTAACGCATTCCTGAAATACTGGAGCAATAGGAACACTACTGTTTTTTGAATGGTTTTTCACAAGATCTACATGGATTCTCTTTTTATTTGCATGCTGAGGGTAATTCCCCCAACATTAAGAAGCAATTGACAGCTAATAAGGAGAAGAATAAAATTTTTTAAAGTTTTGCCTTTGCAGTGGTATTACAACAAGGAATATGATTATTTTATTTATTCCCCCCAATGTTCATAAGAAGCAGTAATATCTTTTCTTCTAGGCTTGTGTATTTCATAATGTAAAAAATTGAACTGGAATATTATTTTGAAAATTTTATTTAACTTTGAGCAGGCAAATTGAGCATTGATCACAGGAAGCTAGAGAATTATTTTGGGGAAAATTGAAATTTTTGTTGCATTGAAAAGGAGTTGCATACTAGAAATAATTCTGTGACATTTTCACCTTTGATAAATAAATAAGAACTTAGGTGCATGTGATGTGATCTTAGCATTCCGTGGTAATCTTATTACCTCTGGTATTAATTTCTGGAGTGGGCATCTTCCCTGAGGAAGACTGATACAGACTCACATATGGCCAAGTAATTTTTTTCTAACAAATGCAGAAGTAATTAATAAATATTGCAGGAAATTAGACCTATAAGGAGCTGGAACAAAAAGAATTCTGATAAATTGCAATCTCTTCTTATAACTGTTACATTATTAGTGGATGCTGGGAATATAAGTTCCTTAGAAGGCCACAATAATAATATTTGCTGCTTAACAGTTTCACTTGTCCTTTTCTGAAGCAGGCATACAGGAATACTTGCTTATAAATTACTGTCATATGTGCATATTCAGTTATTTTTCAAGACAATTTATAAATTTGGTTCTTGTTCTAGTGTAGATGCTCAAATATAGGGCAGCACACACTCTGTGTTGTACTTTGCAGACATAGTGTATTTTGCATTATGAGCTTACGTGTTTATTGTCCCTATTTTAAATTGGACTGCAGTATGAAATATTGCTGCAATGAAATACAGCCATTTACTTTAGGTAACACAAGTAAATCTCAAGTCTTATGTTTGTAAAAACATAAACCAGTTGTGATTTAGTAGATATAGTGTTCTAGATTGGTTTTAACAAAAGAAAAGAAGGCTGAAAAACTTATTTCAAGAAAAATCAAATAATGTGTTTATCTTTTTTCTTAAACTGTAGGCTCTACTTTTATATTATTAATAGATAATAGACTGAAGAAGAAAATTCAGCAAAGTAGCTGAGTAATGAGAGTTCCTAAACTATTAGGAAATAAAATCAAATTGTCTCTGTTTTGACACATACTTTGACAGCCACAAAAGGCAGAGAAAGCTTGAGTAGTGTCTTCTCTTTTATAAAATGACTGCAGAATTACTGGAGATCATGGAATCATAGAATGGTTTGGGTTGGAAGAAGCATTAAAGACCCTCTAGTTCAACCCCCATACCATGGACAAGAACACCTTCCACTAGATCAGGTTGCTCAAAGCCCCATCCAACCTGGTCTTAAACACTTCCAGGGATGGGATAGCCACAGCTTCTCTGGGTAGCCTTTTCCAGTGCCTCACCACCGTCATAGGGTATTAGCAATAAATTCTTTACTATCTAAATGCTGCCCTTCTTCAGCTTAAAGCCATTCCTCCTTGTCCTATCACTGCATGCCCTTGCAAAAAGTCCCTCTCCACCATTCCTGTAGGCCCCCTAAGACCCAGCCAACCTAATCCAGCCTTTGACACCGAGTATGGACATGTGTATGTACATATATGTGTGGACTTACATGGATTTATACCCCTTGATCTTGCTTCTTACCCAAGGGGGGAGCACCTCTCTTCAGGCTCAGCATGTGTGTATTTGCACAAAAAGAGAACATACACCAACTGGCACGAGATTTTATTGGGAATGCCAGAAGCAATTCACTTGCGTCTATATGACTAAAAAAGCCCAGACAAACGAACACACCACCTAAATAAATAAATAAACAACCCCAAAAACCAACCAAACAGAAAAAAAAACCCTAAAAAAATCTCTGGTTGTAGTACAGAGCTGGGAACTAGAAATTAAGCAGATGTGCAACATTTCAGTGCAGATGGCTGTAACCTCACATAGGTTTTGCTAATGTTTTTCAGTTTTAGGGACAGTATTCTCAGGGGAGTACAGAATGCTTCGTATTTTCCACTACTTTGTTTCCTTACCATGCTGGATGTTCTTTTTATGCTAAATGGACCTTGTTTTGCTTTGAAAGAAGAGAGGTCTGAGAGTTGGATTTCTTCAATTTTGTTTCTGTTCTTGCATTAATTTAGTACAGATTTATGTGTACTGAAATAATTATGCTGTTTAAACACTTTAGAGACTGTTCTAAAATAATCTCTTCATTACTTGGGTGTTTTCATCCCTGTGTGAAAATGGTGGGCTAAGTTTGCTTTGCAGATACAGATGATGTTCTGTTGAGGTTCTCCACCAGGTTAGATAAAATAAATTACTGTGCATGTCCAATGTTGTTGTTGAATTACCAAGAAGTACCCCTAAAGAGCAGTTCTGAAACTTCTGCTTACCCTGTTTCTTGAATGAAGATAAAATAGGGATGAGACGCAGTTACACTGCTGAAAGGGTCTGAAAAATACAAGGTTTCAGGTTTGATGGGTCTGGGGCTTAAATATGAGGATGAAATATGGAGGAATATTTCCATAAATTCTGGCTTCAGTGGGTCTCAGTACTTTTCACCTGGACATTTTCACAGAATCATTTAGGTTAGAAAAGACCTCTAGGATCAAATCCAGTCTTTGATCACCACTATGTCAAACAGACCTCAACACTAAATCCATTTTTTTCTTGAACACCTCCCTGATGTCCAACCTGAACCTCCCTGGTGCATCATGAAGCTATTTGGTCTGGTAGTGTTACGCAAAAATATTCCCAAACTTTAGTTAATCCAGAATTAGTCCCTATACTTTTGCCATGTTGAAAGAGAGCTTTTGTTTATAATTCAGCTCATACTGTGGTTGTGTTTTTGTGTTTTGTGTGTGAATATATAAAATTGTTTGAGATTATAACAATGGTTCTGAGCATCATGCAGCATTCAGAAGAATAGGAGAGCCTACATTTTGTGGGTATAATGACTTAGGATTGTTGTAATTTACTACTTTTTTCTCCTTAAAATATGGAATTCAAGATAGCAAAGTCGTGTGGTTTTGCCTTAGGATAAGCTAGTACTTGATCTCTTCTGTGTTTGTGCTTTTCAAGTATGGTTGATAGACCAGGTCTTGACAGGTAAATAATACATTGTTTTATTTGGGTTTGTCTTTTTTTTTTCTGTAGGAGTTCCACCTGGAATATGACAAATTAGAAGAAAGGCCTCATCTGCCATCAACCTTCAACTACAACCCTGCTCAGCAAGCCTTCTAAAGACTTCCCTTTTCTTGGGGTATGGCTGTCTCAGCACAATACTCAACATAACTGCAGAACTGATGTGGCTCAGGCATCCTGGTTTTAATTCCTTGAGGATCTGGCAATTGGCTCATGCGAAGGGTCACCATTTGAGGTCCTGCCTTACTAATTATGTGCTGCCCAACAACTAAATTTGTAATTGTTTTTCTTTAGTTTGAGCAGGGTCTGAATTTTTGTTTTTGTTTCCTTTTTTTGCCAGCAGACAAGCTTGGGTCTGTAAAGACAAGCGAGTACACTGACAAAAGTTTACCACTTAGTTTTCCAAAATGTAAAAACAAAAAAAAAAGAAAAAAGACAAAAAATTAGACAACAAAATTTGCATTGTTCATTGTAGCACTATTGGTAATAAAAAATGTTTGTGCATTTTTATGTGAAGATCCTTCTCGTATTTCATTTGGAAAGATGAGCAAGGTTTGCTTCCTTCATTTTACTTCCCCTTCTGTCTTTGAAAGGCAGTTTTCGCCAAGCTTAATGCAAGAATATCTGACTGTTTAGAAGAAAGATATTGCCACAGTCTCTGGTTAGTTTCCAGAGTTGTGTATTACTGAGCTTCATCTTTCCAGAATGAGCAAAACACTGTCCAGTCTTTGTTACGATTTTGTAATAAATGTGTACATTTTTTTTAAATTTTTGGACATCACATGAATAAAGGTATGTATGTACGAATGTGTATATATTATATATATGACATCTATTTTGGAAAATGTTTGCCCTGCTGTACCTCATTTTTAGGAGGTGTGCATGGATGCAATATATGAAAACGGGACATTCTGGAACTGCTGGTCAGGGGACTTCTTTGTCGCCCTGTGCACTAAAGGGCCAGATTTTCAGCAGCCAAGGACATCCATACCCAAGTGAATGTGATGGGACTTAAAGAAGTGAACTGAGACAATTCACTCTGGCTGTTTGAACAGCAGCGTTTCATAGGAAGAGAAAAAAAAAAAAAAAGATCAATCTTGTATTTTCTGACCACATAAAGGCTTCTTCTCTTTGTAATAAAGTAGAAAAGCTCTCCTCACTGCAGTGTTGACTTTGATTTGAGATTGTGAAATTATTTCTTCAACAATGAAAAATGGAAAAAAATTGAAGTATTAAAACTATCAAGCTGTACAGTGGTTAAGACACTTGAAGAGTCTTTTTGCTGCTGACAAGTAAATTTATGAGAATTTAATATTCTTTTCCACAGTAAAGTTTTCATGGCCAAAAACTTTGGTTAACCTTGCTTTCAGATCCGCTCTCTATAAGAGCAAATAATTTTTAGAAAAGTGGGTGGGTACCATGTCAAATGATAGAAAGATGCTTCAAGAATTCATCATTTGGGAGAAGCTTGGGTTAGAACTGATCACAGCTTTGTTCCATGTTGATGTTTTCCCACATAAAACAGAAATACATTTCATTTGGTGATCACTATTACTTCCAGATGCAAATAAACGTGAACATATACTGATTCTGAAAATTGTAACTGTTCTGAGCAGAGAAAGAAAAACCTGAACTGTTGGGATGGTTTTCTTTTTCTAGATATGATTGCTACTTCTCATTGAGTTGCCTCTGGTGATGCACATAATTGAAAAATACCTGAAATTACCAAAGCAGGAAAAGACATGCTAGTGAATCCTGGGATTTTTTTTTTTTCAATTGTGACCCATTTTTCTGTGTAGTGCAGCTTGTTTGCATGTATTGAATTATGCTTGGAAATTGGACCATTAGTGGCCTTGCTGTGGTTCCGTATCAGGTGTATGGCAAATTTTAAATTCTGAACTTTTTAAATATCTATTTTAAGATGGTAAACATAAAACTATAAGCCTGTTGATTATACTTTTTTCTATTACTAAAGCAAAGTTTTACAAGCTTGAAAAAGGAGAATGGTTATAATCCATATAACTAACACAGCTGAAGAAGATGGTGATTTTTTTTTTCTCAAACCAAAGCAGATTTAACATATATTTGATTGTCCAAACATAAATTTATGCATTTTCAGAGTGATAATTTTCCAAAAGCATCTTGTTCTCTCCACAATTAACCTTTTTTTTACTGTCAGAGGTTCACTATGAGCTTTTTTTTTTTTTTTTTGGGTAAGTATTCCTGAAGTGATATTTCCTTCTTCAAATCAAATGTAATTATTTCTCATGTTCATGGAAATTAACTGCATATGATAAAGGGAGCAAGATCAATTACATTGAAATACTAAGTACCTATGACACTTTAAAAACAATTAAGCTCTAACTGGGAACATAAGTTCTCCCAAAAAATACTTGATGATACAATTGTATTCAACTTCCCAGTCTTTCAAAAATGTGAAATATCTGATTTTGGGAAACTTCTCACCTGTGAGCACGGAGCTGGTGTTTTGCTCCTTCCAGCTAGAAGAATTCTCGTTTATAAATTAAATAAGCATATATGGAGACTTTAAAATCTGTGAATATTGTACTCTGGGTTGAAGCAAGAGAAACAGATATAAACAGACAAGAAGATGTAAGATTGAAACCACTTCTTAACTGATACCATATTAATTTTAAAAATTGAAAAAAACATACTGCTTTTTTTTAGTGAAAGGAAGAAAACCTCAATACTCAGGTGGCAAATGGGTGACTGAATTGCTCTGCAGATTTTCAGACTGACAATTAAGGTCTGAGGCTTATTTAATATATTTTTACATTCCACTAACACTATAAATAGGGAGATATTAGAGTGCTGTTTTTAAAATGCCTTTGTTTGAGCTGGGTGTTTTTCCCCATAACTAGTTTGGTACAACAATGTGCAAGGTAAGTTCTAAGTAGAAAACCCAGTGTTCTTGGGAAGAAGTAGAAGTATTCCTGTTTCTGGCCTGTCCAACATGCTCTCATAGTTCTTCTTGCATATTGTTTCCAAATCTTTACTGAATAGTTAGCTCCATTTTTTCTGCAAATCCACTGCCTTCAACTACCAGGCTTAACATGAGTGTCAGTGATTTGATAACATTTGGTATTGTCAAAGACATTTTGTATTTTAACAATTGCTACTCAAACCACCCTGCTTGTGGAAAAATCAAGGGCACCAGAGAGTCATGCAGGAAAGGGTTAAGGATGCTCCACTGGGGTGTTTAAAAATGAGTGAACAGAAAAACCACCTTGCACTCAATTCTCCTCCACCTTAGTGCCTGGTGCCACAAATATATAAGCACATGAGAACCTTTATGGGCTTGATTAATCTAATTGAAGACCCAAGTAATCCAGGGAAGCCTGCGGATACTCACATGGGTAAAAATATTTTTCACGTGACTGTGACCTTCAGTGAAGTGTCAGCTGCACCTATGGCGGGATTCACGGCTGACCACACCACTCCCTCACGGCTGTGACATTTCTACACTTCAGAGATGTGTGATTGTGTCACTTGGCTGCGTGGCGTGGCTGAAATCCTCTTTGTCCCCAAGCCAGGACTTCTTGTACTCGTCTGTTTCCGTTTTACAGTTTCCATGAAAAAAAGAGAGAGTATACCCAAGTAAGAATTTGTGTATTTTAGTCAGACACAAGATTTTTGCAGAGTCTTGAGGGACTGCTTCTATTGGCCATGAAGAGACCATAAACAGTCTTTGGCATGACCTAGGCAGTGCTGGGAAACAGAGGTATGTGGGGCCATCAGCTTGGTCCTGAGTGACTCCTAGGTGGCCATGGCTATGAAAGAAGGCTGTCCATCTTCTATATAATACCATTTAAAGTTACTAGTCACCTAAAAGAAACTTCCTCCGCCAAATTCCTGCTGACTTCCAATTGGAAATACTTCCATGGCTGGACATTGAATGAAAAAAAAAAAGGAAAAATTCATTGCTATCTGTCACACTCAAGCCTCTAAATGCACAGCTGCCATCCTAAGCATGGGATAGCTAGACAGTGCTTTTGGTTTAAGATCCTAAATGCAATTGCTATTAAAGCTAAATTTCAGAGTGTGCTTAGATTTTAAGTACATTTTCATTGCGTCCCTCAAAATTTGCCACTGCCCAAAATTAATGCTGTTAGAAGCTGAATTCTGGTAATGCAGATTGGATTGAGACGTTAGTCTGGATTGACAGCTGATACTTTTATTTTCATACATAGTCTGTGAATTAAGGTTCTTTTTGATAAGCATGCGTGCTCTTATTTCCAAAATCTGAAAGCTCCCAGTACATTAAAAAGGAAATAAGGAAATGCAGCTGAATAACTTGCTTTAAAATTTTGGCTTCAATTGTTTCAGTAGTTTTATCACTTAAATCCATTTTAGTGTTAGAGGTAAACTATTCTTTTGGAAGGAATGTTAAAGCATATCGAACAATAGTTTTGGCCATTGCTGATTCAGCTCACTTCTGGATTAGCAGTGCTAACCAAGTTGGTGTATTATTTTTCTGGGCTTCAGGTTTTTTTGCATTTTACACTGTCTTCTTGGTATTAATGAGCTAATATATGTGGGTATATGTCAGGTTTTTCCTGCTGAAACTACCAAAATAATTTTCTGTAAAATCACCTTTTTGAACTCCCTCTGATTTAGCAAACAATCCAGTGAAGTAGCCAGTTTTCATCATTGGACCATCCTGCATCAGCTGTAAACAGTCCTGATAAGGAGTGGAAGGAAGGCAGATATCCTAAAATGTCTCTGGTGCAGACATTTATGAACCTCTGTGGAAATCCTTCAGTGTTCTCTAAGCTCTTATTCTCCACTAAAGGGTTGGTTTGGTTGTTCCAGAGATCTCTCTTGACTTTGAAGGCCAGTTTACTTTCTGGTGGGCATCACAGTATTGGTTTTTAAAAGGCATTCTCTTGTTTATATAGACATTTGCTTTTGGAAAAGGCAGTTCATTCCTGGCACTTTCCTGGAAGAGGTGCAGTCAGCCCCCCAAGGATCAGCACCAGGCTTGTGCAGGGAAGCAGGGAGGTGTGAGCCCAGTCCTGATGAGCAGCCTGGGTGGGTGTGGTGGCAGAGCTGCACTGTGGCTGCCCAGCTCCAGGTGCCTGACCAAGGCAGAGGTGTCTCAGCACTGGCCATTCCAGGTGGGTCAGTTGGCCGCAGGTAAGGCTGTCCCTTGGCTGTAGGGCAAGGAAGGGCCCAAAAGAACAGGCAGCAACCTGTTGTGCTGTTAAAGTTTTCATGCAGACACTGAGCTTCGTATGCCAGCTTTGTCAGCCCTCGTGGCTCCTGGTGCAGCCCGTGGTCCTGGAGGCAGCATGCCCACTCCTGCCCTCAGCAGCTGACAGCAGCCCTATGCTCTTCACAACAGGCCCTTTACTCTGCTGCAATGATCAGGCATTGATGATAATTTTTCACTTCCAGTTGATCCAAATAGACTTTGAGTCTTGACTGAGTCTTCGTGCTGAAGTTCACAATCTATGAGATCATCTGGTGAATGCTGAGGTGAATGCTAATCCTGGTTAAAATACAGCTTCAGCATCTCCCCAGCTGTGGGTGATGTAGGGATTGGATGCACACAGGAGGACTAACTCCGATTGCTCTGTCACTCAGTGAGCTATTGCCTTAATTTCCATCTGACAGCACTTTATTATGTACAAGGGATTGCAAGGAGTTGAACCAAGTATGGAAGGCCAGCTGTTCAGGAGGTAAGACAGAAATAAACTACAGCTCATTTACACTGAGGAAGCAGAGCTGGAGCTTCCATTTCTGGTGGTAAGTAACCGGTTGACCTGATTGTAATTTTATTTTTTATATTATGAAAACTCTATGCAACAAGTCTCCACCATTACAGACATTACAGACTGCTGTCACCACAAGTGCTGGCAGCAAAACCTGATGATGGGAGTGGATGAACAGAGACAAGGACTAAGCAAGATAGGTTCAGTTTCTAGTATAAGCACCTATGGCAGGTTTAAGTAAAAAACCCATAATGCCAGACTCAGAGCTGGTATACTTTTTCAGAAATCCTTTGATAATCAGGGCAGGCTGCTGCAAAGCAGCTGGCCTGAGAGGAGTGTGGTAGTGCACTTGTGCAAGCAGGGACAGTATTTACATCCATCTGTATTCATGGCACAGTGTGGACTCTTAATAGCCTTCCTGCCAAACCCTGCTCAGTCGTGCATTTGGAGAACCTATGGATCAGCTTCATTTATAAAAGTTTGACGTTGCACTCTGCAGTGGGGAAGTGATTGAAAAAGGAAAGTGCTATTTCCCGAACTTTTTCTGTTTCTTTACCTTCTTGTCTGCTGTGTCATCAAGTTCAGCTATCAGCTCTGAGGCTCACATTTTGTTCTACCTAGTTGCCTGTGGTAAAGATGACAGAATGCAAATATGAGAACTGCATATGGTATTTTGGCACCAAGGAGCTTGTTGTGTTGCCACAGTGGGAAAAGCTGGGTAATAGCCAAACTTTATTTGCCAAATAAATATATTTTCTTGAATCAGCTGCTTTTCTTGCAAACCTGCTTGGAAGAGAGCACTTCTTAGGGAGAACCTTCAAAGGTCAATACCTTCCTGTTCAAAGCAATTCCTGTGTGTGATAGCTATCATCTTGCTTATCTGTTATCTGTCCCTGCTGTGCAGGATGCAAGTTTTGGGGCTGGCCAGAACACTTTACCCTGCACCCCAAAAAGGTTAACAGTTGTTCTATTCCCATTATGTCCCTTCTCAATTAATAAGGTAAAATAGAAGCTGCCTTCTCACTTGTAGATACTTAATTTCTTTAATTTCAGTTCAGTTTCCTCTTCTATGCATAGAGACCTAGCAGACTTTGATGCCTGGGGGTACTAAACAGGACTTTACACAAGATCTCCAGGACAACCAAGCCAGTGGTGAGATGTTGCCTTAGAGCCTTAGAGAGGGTCCACAATGCACCCAAAGGACCCCACCCACCCTCTTCTAGATATTGTACATTGCATGATGGTACCCAGTATTAATCCGGACTAGCCCTCCACACAGCAAATCTCCAGGGTCAGATAATCCCGTTGCAAGCTGTCTCTTTCCACCCCCGGAGGGCCCTGAATTAGGTCAGACGGGATTAAATTTGCATTTTATTTATTTATCTATTTCTGTTTCCTTTTTTTTTTTTTTTTCCCGTGCTGGTTACACGCGCAGTCAGCCTCGGAGGAGGCGGGGAGGGAGGCGGGGAGCGGCGGGAGCTTTAGCCGATGGCAGTGGCTGATGCCCGGCGGCGGATGCCAGCGGCAGCCGGGCGATGGCGAGGAGCCGGGCGGCTTACGAGTACACGGAGGCGGAGGACAAGAGCATGCGGCTGGGTTTCCTGCTCATCGCCGCCGGCTTGCTTTCCCTCTTGGGCCTGGGCTGCTGCTGGCTGCG
This sequence comes from Tychaedon coryphoeus, assembly GCA_013398595.1. Lineage (NCBI taxonomy): Eukaryota > Metazoa > Chordata > Aves > Passeriformes > Muscicapidae > Tychaedon > Tychaedon coryphoeus. The sequence goes on along the minus strand of WBND01000102.1, from coordinate 1,567,594 downwards.
CCCGGCGCTGCAGGAGCGGGGCGGCGGCGGCTCCGCCAACTGCACGGTGCTGGCGGTGCGGCAGCTGGGGGAGCGCTTCGCCTGCACCTTCTCCTGCGGGGCCGCCTGCCGCGGCACCGCCCGCTACCCCTGCCTCCAGGTGCTGGTCCGCACCTCCCGCTCCTCCGCGCCCGCCCTGCTCCATGAGGACGAGCGGCAGCTGCGCACCAACCCCAAGGTGAGAGCCCCGGGCGCGCTCCGCTCCCGGAGTGCGGGCGGGGTCCCGCCGCGGCGCTCGGTGCCCTTTGCCCGCCCCGGGCGCCCGCCCGCTGTTCGCTGCGGGGCTTTCTCTCTGGGGAGGTAGCGGGGGCTGAGTGAGGTGGGGGAGCATCCGTCCGAAATGCTGCTCTGCTTGTTGCTTGTTGCTCAGCAAAAAGTGTAGTGTATGTCTACAGTGTGTATCTATAAACGTGCTATACACTCTATATGCTGTGTTTATATATATATGTGTGTGTGTGTGTGTAGGTATATATATATATATATACATATATACAGCATCTCAGGGAGGGTTTAGGCTCGGTACTAGGAAACGGTTCTTCACCCGGAGGGTGGTAGGGCACTGGAACAGACTCTCCAGGGAAGTGGTCACGGCACCAAAGCTGACAGAGTTCAAGAAGTGTTCACTTTCAAGCGCAGGGTGTGACTCTCGGGGCTGTCCTGTACGGGGCCAGGAGTTGGTCTTGATGATCCCAGTGGGTGCCTTTCAAATCGGGATGATTTTGATCCTGTATAGCATAGTATAACATACTGTGTATAATGTGTAATATACTGTATGGTGTATTACACTGTGCTATATACTATACTTGGTACCATACATGCATACACACACACACAGATACACACAGCCACACTCCCACACTTCCCGGCCAGCCCCCTTCCCAGTCCGCCCGGAGCTCCAGCAGAGTTGCGGTCCCGGAGGGTGGAGGACTTCGCAGCGCCGCTCGGATAAATGTTAATGGAGCCGCTGCTGGCGCGGCGCTGGGGAAGGGGCTGCACCACAAGAGAAGTTTCCTCCGTGCAGTTTGGATTCTTAACTCCTCCATCACCAACACGAAAAAGGACTAAATGAGGAATTCGTGAAAGTTGCATCTTCCAGCAAACCGGGGAAGTCTGAAGCAATGTGTGACTTGTGCTTTCCCTTTCCTTAAAGGCAGTCATTATGCCTTCTCCTTTTTCTTTTTATGCTGGGTAAAGATGGCCTTGACAGCACGCGCTTGAGCGGAGGAGACCTTATTAAGCAGCTTGAAAAAGGGAAAGAAAATGTGTCGGAATCGTCCTACTCCTGAAACAACTTGAAACGGGGAGTGCACTGGAGAAGGAAATTTCAGCTCTTTGATCAAGATGTGGATGTAACACAGTGCCGAGGGCCATGCTAAGCACGATGCAGGGGTCTGTGCAGGGGCTGGGAGGCACGCTTGGCTGTCCAGTTGGGATGTGCAGCCTCACATCTTCTCAGTCATACTTGAGCTGGTGTGCTCCATCCCTTGGAAGGCAGGTTGTTTCACCCTCAGGGTTTGAGGGTTGCTTTTTTGCCTTGGCAGCTTGGAAGGGTGGTGGGGGTAAAAATCAGCAGAGTAAGTAGCAGGATGGTAAATCTGACAGGATTTGGATTAATCTGTTGGCACCGCTCAGAGGTGATGAGTGATTGAAGCTGCAGTGCTGGATGGAACCTGATTGCAAAGCAGATGAAATGCTGGCTTGTTTGAGGGAGCTTTGGAAATCTTTTCCTGGGAGTGCTGCTGCCAGGCTCCCTGTGGAGAGGGCTGTAGTGGCAGAGGTGTGCCAAGAGTGCCCTAGCTGTCCAAACTGCAGGACTTCTCTAAACTTCTCTATCAGGACTTATCTATCTCTCAGTTTTCAGGTGGGCTGGGGAGCAGGTAAATGCAGGAGAAAAGCCGCCCTTTTGGTGCGGGGTGAAGATGACGAGGCTCTGCAGAGGGTGCAGAGTGGCTGTCCCTGAGCACGGCCCTATGGCTCTGCTGTGGCCATCTCCAGCAAGGATGGGAGCTGGGAGATGGAGGGTGGAGGTGAGTGCTGATTGCCCCAGAGTGCCTGGGCTCAGCAGCTCTGGCAGCATCCGCAGGCTCAGCAGTGCCTTTCAGGTTGGACCGTGACCACAACACCTTTCTGAGTAGTCCAAGTGTTTCGTTTTGTTCTGGTTTTGCTTCTTGACCCTATTTTTTTCTGCCTTTCTGGAAGTGTGGTGGGAACAGAAGGATTGCACCTGCCCAGGGGCTGAATTGCAATCGCAGGGAGGCACTCTGAGCTTCAGAAGTAATAGTAGAACACTATTTTTGTTTAACAATGAATTTTATGTTAATGTTTAATAAGAAAACAGAGCTGTTGGCAATGTGGTACTTTCCTGCTTTTACACATATAATCTGTTTTCTTTCACATTCCACCTTGCATCTTTAGTTGTGGGCTGTTTACTTTGGGATACTGATTGCTGAGGATTAAATCTGATTTACCAGAGGTGACCAAGCAGAAAGGATGCATTTTTTGACGTATTCTTTGGTAATAATCGAATTTATCTCAGTGGAAAACTGTGTAGAGAAAGATGTGCTCTAGTTATTTTCCCTACTTTTGCTCTATGCTTCCTTGTGTTCATGCACTTAGACATACATACAAGTTAATCAGTTCCAACTAGCTAGAAGGAATAAAAAAGACTTTGTTTTGAACAGTTTTAAAATTTTACTATATGCTTAACTGCTTCTCTTTATAGGGCAGCAATTTTTTCCTGTAAATCAATAATGTGGAAAAGGAATATTTCAGGCTCCTTACAACACAAAACAATACTAAATCAGTTGGCAGCTTCACTCCCCCCAAAAATCCCCAGTGATTGATTTTGACTACAAATTTTCCACTTTTTGTGGTAGAGTGGGTTTACATATGAACATATCGCAGATATGAATCTGTCTGTTATAGTGAGGAAAAAAATCTTCTTCTAGATGCAGTAAATTTTTTTCTTTTCTTATTTTCTAAGATAATCACATCATTGTACAGCCCAGGATTCATTTTAGCTCTTAAAAGATTGCATAGCTGGGTCAGAGTTAATCCAGGAATGTATATATAAAGCACCGGACACGATTACATTTGTGTTCAGTCTGAGTGATCTGTGGATTTCTTTCTTTTTTTTTTTTTTTTGATTGCTGTCTCAGAGGCAGAAATTTATTGGAGTGACAGTAGCCTTTCTTCAGCTGCCTTGATAGCAATAATAATCTCTGAGATAAGGGTTAATCTGGATTAATTCCAAAGTCAATTTGTCTCTATCACTCTCCAGCCGTCGGGTACGTCAGTGCTGAACAGGGCCAGAGCAGGGACCAGGCCAGCTCTGCCTGGGGAAAATGACAGGGCTAGGCCAGCTGCTGCAAAGGTCTGCTCTCTGGCTGTTCAGACATTTCCCTTTCTACACCTGCAGTTAAGTGCAGGGCTGGAAGAAGTTGCCCCCTGTTTTGCCAAAGAAACTTTTAGGGGAGTGACTGGTAAGACAGATGTTAGCAGCTGTGCAGCAGGTTTTCCCCATCCTTGTCCCTGGGCAAGGGAGCACAGCTGCACTCTACACCTTCCCATGCTCCTGTCACACTTCTCTGTGCAATGGCTCCACCTGACAGGGTGATGTGCAGCCATCTCTTCTGTGCACTTGCAAATAGAACTGGGCTTAATTTTTGGATTCTCTTAAATATGACTCATGGCAGAGGAGGTTTCATAAGAAACTATAACTTCACAATAATTTTGGGAGAGTCTGGTGCCTCTGGTGAAGCATTCAGATCTGTGTTTGGGCTGGTACCTGCAACAGGCAAACTATGCAGATGCTGCCTAGCAATTCCTCTGGAAGTGAGCCCTGGATAAACCCTCTCACCCACTTGTCTCACTCCCTGCCTCGAGCCTCTGTGAGGGGTCATGGGTTTGATCACTCCTGATGGGTTGTGCTGCTGATGCTCATCTGCACTGACAGATGCAGGTGAAACCAGACATGGTGCCCAGCTCCAATTCCCTCAGGACACTCAGCTGGGAAGGGGCAATTTTTTCTACTGATGGAGCGAGTCCAACCTGCCCCAGCGGGATGGTTGTGGCAGTGCTTCCTCCCTTCCATGCCATGAAGGTAACCCAGGAGTGAATGGAGACACACACCAAGTTAGGAGAAGCTCATATATTTCTCGGTGTGGTGGTTTGACCCTGGCTGGACTTCAGGTCCCCACCCAAGCTGCTGTGTCACTCCTCAGGTGGACAGAGGAGAGAAAATACAACAAAAGGCTTGTGGGTTGAGATAAGGACAGGGAGAGATCACTCACACTCTATTGTCATGGGAAAAATGGACTTGACTCAGGGAAATTAATCTGCTTTATTGCCAATTAAGTCAGAGAAGGGTACTACATAAATAAAATCAAATCTAAAAATGCCTTTCCCTTACCCATTTTTTCTTTCTGAGTTTAACTTCACTCATGATTTTCTTTACCTCCTCCTTCCCACTGGCACAGAGAGAACGTGGGCTGTGGTCAGTGCATCACATGTTCTCACTCCTTCCTCTTCACACTCTTCCCCTGTTTCAATCTGGGGTCTCTCCCACAGGAGACAGTCCTCCATTACCTTCTCCAGTGGGATCCTTCCCACAGGCTGTAGTTCTTTATGAAGTGCTCCAGCCTGGGTTCCCCATAGGGTCACAAGTCCTGCCAAAAACCTGCTCCTGTATGGGCCCCCATCAGAGCCACAGCCTCCTCTGGACATCCCTTTGCTGTGCTGTGGGGTCCACCCTGGGCTGCAGGTGGATCTCTGCTCCAGCATGTGCTGTGGGGCTTTGCCACACCTAACAAATGGTGCATGCTCTTCCCATAGATCACCAGGAGCCAGGAGGATGCTCCTCCACATGTCACTTGGAACTGAGTTTGAAATCTTACTCCTGGACTGTGGTTTATCTTCTATTGGGCTGACTTGCTTCTGCTTTGGGCTGGGATGTCTCTTTGTATTTGAAACTTTCTTGGAGTTGTCTTGTAGTCTATGTAGTCTGTCTTTTTTTTTTTAATAATTAAAAACTGAATTTGGCAGGAATTGATCTTTGAAAAGCATGAAATGCAACCTGGAACTTAAACCACAGTCAAGAGTTCATGCATCTGTTCTTTCTCTGTGATATGGAAGAATATCTGCCCTCATGAATTGTTCAGAAGGACCAGGAATCTTCCAGGCATGTGCAGGGGCACTGAAGTGACAGCATCCAGCAGCAAACACAGATACAAATCCTACAAAACCTTGGTATAAAGATGTATTAGCTGTTCACTGACATTTTTACTGGTGTCCTAGCTTGCTTTCTGTTGACATGTTTATATTTTGACAGCAGTATTTCGTGCCATGTCTTGTAAGGGAGGACTACAGAATTGATGTTCCAGAAACTGCCTATTGCCAAAGTGGAAGTTATTTCACATTCATCCACCAACTCACAGCAGCAAAAATTGTGAGGATATGATTCCCTTTTATCTGCCTGCTGGATCTGCTTTGGAGGGTGATAGAGCTGGTCAAGCAAAGTGCCCTAGGAGTGTGCTTGGGAGGCTGAGTAAAGAGAGATCCACCTGCTAAGTGGGTTGGAAAGGGACAAAAAGCACCTTGGGCTGGTGGGGACAGTGCTGGCCTCTTGGGGAGGCAAACAAGCTCCAGTGGTTGTGCAGCAGCTATGTTCACACTGGCATTGCACCTTGGGTGTTCTCTGTGCTTTAAGGCCTTTGTCCCATTGAGTTGATGTTTCAGGGGGAGCCTGGGATTCATATTTGGACAGGGACCACTCCTCTCTTCGAGATTGTTAATCCTCAACAGGCTGCAGCAGTGAGGCCACATCAATTTATGGCAAGACTCTGGATTGTCCCCTTTTTGTTTCCCACAAGAAGACAAAGAGGTAGAAATGTATCCAGCATGATTTCTGTCAGCTGGGATTACCTGTGCAAAGAATAGTGTGAAGTTTGAGTTATGGAAAGCATTCACTATTGTGCCAAACCTCCAGGTGTCCCTCCTGTAGGTACTGGCAATATTCCCATTTGCTGTCTTGTTTTGGCACAGGAAAATACAAAAGTGTTGCCTGGAGAAACTGTCTGTGGGCCCCTTTACATCTTCCAAACCAAGAAAAATCCCTGTCCTGAAAAACTCAGTTTTTAATATCTTTATTTTGAGCTAGCAGCATGGGGACTGCTGGGAAAAAATGTGAAGTACTCTGTGATGACGTGTCCTGGGAGACTGTTAAAGCTGTTCAGATGGACACCTCCTGGGAAAAAAGACCTCTTTGGTTGTTTCTAAGCCTGAAACTCAGGATGGGCTAACCAACAGTTCACCAGATTCTGAACTTTGTGAAGGATTCCAGTAATATTCTGTGGTGATAGAAGGTGTCTGAAGGATCCAGAGACAGTTTAACCAGGACTGGTGGGGTAGTTGCACTTTCACAGCAGAGGACAGCAGTAGGCTCAGCCAGCAGGAGGAAACATTTCAGAGGATAGGGGAAATATGTGTACTGGAGCCACTAACACAGGAATAGGAATTTTGAGATAGCTGGGTGAGTTTAGGCAAGATAATGTCTATTGGTACTTAGGTGTTTTGTCTAGTTCTGCATTTTGTGTGCTGGCTAAATAGTGGCTGGTTTGGGAGCTCTTTCCAGAGCCCCTAAACCTGGGGCTACCTATGAGCTAGGAGCTCAGGAAGAGCCAGATGGTGATTGCAGTCAGATGTAGGCAGTGAGTGCTCAACTCGTGGGACATGGTGCAATTTCCAAAGCAGGAAATGCTCCATAAAGGGAAACATCAGAGTGGAGGGTGTTGGAAATGGGAGGAGGGGACCAGCTGGGATATGCAGCATGCTGGTGCTGTCAGGGGGTCAGAGCAGAGCCAGCAGTGCTCTCAGGTGTCTTCGTGCCAAATTTGCTGACTCTGCCCAGTTGCTGCACAGATGTGTTTATGCACTGGGAGTGTGGAGGAAAAAGGGGGGTGTTTGATGCTTCCAAAGTGGACAACCAAACCAAAAATCCTGTTCATCAAGGAATATTATCTAAGATGGCAATAACAGTATGTGATAAATCCTGTGCTCTGGTTTCTGAAGTGGAGTGGTGGTGCTGCTCATTTCTGTCCTTCAGCAGTGGGACAATCCTTGTTCAGGGTCCTGTGAGCAGGGAACTAAAGGGAGCTCTGTGCCATGGCAGCACCAGACAGGAGTCCATGTGAAAATGGGGATCCTTGCATGTGGAAAAGGTAGGTTTCAGTTTGGAAGCAGCAAGGAAGACCCTGCAGATTATTTCATTCCGAAGCATGCAAGACACTGGCAGCAATTGCAAGATTTTACATAATCAGGGGAATAAAATGCTGAGATTTCTCCTTTGCCCTTGGAATGGCAAATCCTCAAGCTGTTTTATGGTGAACATGGACTTGTAGGTCTGTACATCTTAGGTGTAGTGTGCAGCTGGGGGCAAGGTAGGTGTCTGTGAAACCTCAGCAGAAGGAGGGGAAGCACTCACTAGGCACAGTGGGTCATGGTGGTCTTCATTCTCATGTTAGAGAGGGCATCACTCTCTTTGCTGTTACTGCCTTCAGGATACTGTGGAGAAATTAATGTTGTGATCATATGTGGGCCTCCCTTCAGGGGCTTCCCACACCCTTCACCTCCTGCTTCCTCACCCTTCCTAAGTAGGAGGCTTTTTAGCTGCCTTCCAAGTCACACTTTTTTCCTGTTTGCAGCTCTCAGTTTTAAAGGAATTAACATTCGTTGTGTGCACCTGGAGCCTTGGTGTCCATACATCCTGCAGGGTGAAAAGCCTCTGTGTTGGGGGGGATCAGTTAAGCTGTGCTACTCAGTGTGGTTCAACACCTCCTGCCATGATCTCCTGTATGGATGCCTGGAAAAAATAAGAGGGATTGTGCTTGGACCCTGTACTCTGATAGTGCTGACACTTGATTTAGTGCACTGTTTGTTTTCTGTTGTTTAACTGTCTGTGCCTAGGACTTTAGGGTGGTGTGTCCAAGACTTGGACACAAGGTTTGTGTGTATGTGTGTCCTGAAGGGGAGCCTCTGAAAGCACAGTCCCAAGGCCACCAAACTGGGAGAGGAATTTCCCTTGATTTCTGGGCTTTGAAGCAGATGTCTGAGGATGAAATCTGCAGATAGCTCAGCTGCATTTTCAACTCTCCTTGACTTCTATACAGCAGAAGCAGATGCTGAACCTTTCTGCTGAAGCAGGGCTGTGAACTTTTTTCTTCTTTCCTTGTGTTGTAACAGTGGAAGAATGTCTTCTTTTATCAGTGGACATCAGCCAGATATCCCATCACCTGGGAAAGCTTGCTGGACTCTGGATCATTTATTAGCATGATATTTAACAAACCTTGTGATTACGTGCCTCACTGAAAACAGGAAGCTACTCAAAACCACTCCATGCATCTGGCCAGGAATACAAGAAAATGAAATTATCATTTTCACATTCATCATGCCAAACCCCAAGATAGTATGAGATGGTTTGGTTTAAGAGTGGAACAAACATGGTAAAGCCTTTATTTTCTTTCTGAATGCTACTATATTCTTTTCCAATACCTGAACAGAATAATTAGCAATTAAAGTTCAGCCAATATTTCTTTTCTGTTTCATTGGAGCTTTTGATTATTACTCCCTATCCATTTCAGTCACGCTGGTATCATGAGGAAATCACAGAGAAGTGATGCCCTGTGTTTCTGAGCACAGCAGTAACTCTGTTTTGCAATGTGTCTTGGCAGTGTTCATACATCCCTCCCTGTGCAAGAGACGACCAGGAGAACTCTGAGAACGTCACGTACAAGCAGAAATACTGGAAAGAGAAAGTGGGTTCTCAACCATTTACATGCTATTTTAACCAGCACTTGAGGTGAGTAATCTCTGTCTGGCTAGGCAGGAGTGCTTATGCATCTGCTTAGCAGCTGTCCCTTGGTTCTGTTTGAAAATATATATAAATACATGCATATGTATATCCACACACAGAGACCCCCCTCCAGAGCAATGTGGCTTATCACACAGAGCTCAGTGCAGAGCTTTGCAAGGCAGCTCTGTTGGTGAAAAGCTATACAGAAAGGAAAGGAATATTTTTACCACTTGAAATAAAAATATAAAACTCTGGGGAAAGTTTTCCTTAAAACATGCAATTTTTATGACAAACAGCATCTTGGCCTGCAACACTCGAATGACAGATTTCTGGTGTGGATATTAGCATTCCTTTCCTCCACAGAAAAGAAACCCTACTGTGCTCAAGGAAGAAAAGGGGACATCAGTAAATACTACAAACTAACTCAGTAATTGTGTTCATAGAGGATTAATGGATCAAATATGTGTGATAAACAGCAACAGAACTGCCAGGAGGAGGTTAGTCCTATCCCACAAACACTTGGAAGTTAAATAGATGAAGGAATAGCTCATGACTTGCAGGTGCCATTCAGGGCTCAGTGTGTGAGTGTTGGCCCCAGATATCAGAAAGACAAACAGGAGGAAAATGGATGGCAGGTGGAGAAATGCCTGACTGTCCTGTGGGTGTCCTGGGGACTTCAGGTTTATCCTAGGCTGGCTGTAACAGGAGAGACTGCAGACCCAGCCAGCATGTCCAGGATGAGGTCGTTGTCCCTGGTTAACTCTTTGCAGAGGGACACCACCAAAATTTTGTAGCAATTTTTTTTTTCTTTAGAGAAACATTGCTTACAGCATGTGGAGGTTAAAACTTACTGCACTGTTTGATGACATCAGACTTGTCAGGGACCTTCTTGGGGGTCCTCTGGTCCAAAAGATGCCAATGCTTGGATCTGGTAACCAGGAGCTGAGTTATGATTATGGTCTTTCTGGGCAGGCAGGTGTTGCCAGCTCCTTGTACTCATGAGAACTGGGACTTGCAGCACTCACTGCCCAAGTGAGCAGGAGAGTCAGAAACATGGGATTGTCTGCAGGAGAAGTCATGGTTAGGATACATCTAAACTGATGTGGAAAGGATGTTGTGAAAGTTAACTTTTTTAGTCAGTGGAGAGAAACAGGAACCTTGTATCTTACCCCAAAGTAGATGCCTGATACAGGTCAGATGCCAAGGGATGTTTATTTCTCTCCTTTAAAGGTGTGTAGGGTGATAGGTGTCCAGAGCTATGTGAGCTGATTCTCACATTAGATTTTGGTGAAGCAAAGACAAAGCATTTCTGAGGCTGCATGCTGCCTAGTGTCTGACATTTATGTAAGCTGGAACTGAAGAATTGCACAGCACTCAGGAAGGGCTTTTTTCCCTAAAAGTGCTGAATCCTGTACTGCTAAAAGTTCTTGCCAGCACAATGGCTGCCTTGAAACACTGCCTTTTGCTGATCATACAACAATTCATACACAGCATAAGAGAGGCTCGCTGCCAGAGATACGAGAAGATAGTCTAAGCCGAAATGTGTACACCATCTATTTTCTTCTGGAGATAGCAATGAGCCTTGGGAGATAAGTTCTGCTGACTAGGAATGTGCTTGCTTGGGTATACTTTTAGAGCAATGATGACTAAGCAGCCTGCAAAGCAGTAAAAAGAACCCATAACAAACTGAGGGAGAAATCTGTTCCCTTCCAAATAGAAGTGTGCATATTTTCTGACAGTATATTTCTCACTGTGTGGATAAGCTAACTCTTCTCTGTCAGTCTCTGCAAAACATATAGTAAGTAAATAGTTCCTTAGAGAATGTAGTATTTGTAATATTAATACTCCCTCTTTTGAAACAGTACAATAAAATTCTAGGTAAATATGCAGGCAATGAATGAGCACCATCTCCTCTTCATCAAATTTACTTCATCTTTGTTTTCAGAACTGTTGCTGCATGCAGAGCATACTGTTGGGTAGCACCTCCCTTTCAGATTGGTGGTTTCAACAGGTTTCTTTGAAAAGATGAAAACAAGGGATGCCATTCTTACAGTTCAAAAGGGATGAGAAGCAGACTTGGCAATTTTGGCCATTCTTAGTTACTGTAAATCAAACTGCCCAGCAAAAGCAGCTGTCTGACTCATTAGCTGCCTTATCTTAAGGAATCAAGGTGCAGCTTATCTTGGAGCTCAGTGCTTTACCGAAGAGTGAGGTTTTGCTTTGCCACTGTAGGCACTTAACTTTAGTGTCCTACTCATCTCTGACAAGCTTTGGGACGAGGTGTTCATGGGGAAGTTGCTTTTCTGGATCTCTGGTGAAGGTGCCTGCCTGTTGACATGATGATACCCCAGTCTGAAGGCAGTGCAGCACAGCAGAAACCAACCTTCAGTGTTCCAGACTTTAAAGGAAATGATGGATTCAGATGCAGTTCTCAGGCTGTTGCCAAAGGTTTGAGAAGGCATGGAACTCCAGGGCTTTGGTGTTCTGGATCTCACACAGAGTGTCCCAGGGGTCTGCAACAGGACCTCATGCAAACCAGGGCCACAGCTGCATGCCCTAAAGTGGGAAGCCTGCAGGAACAGGCAGGATGGGGGAGATCCTGTTGCTTTATTTCTTCATGTTCCAGGTCTCAGTGACATCCACAAAAAGAACAGAAAGAGAGAAACTAAAATTGCTATGAGCTCAGACCTCACTGTCTCGTGCCATGTAGAGACAGACAGAGCAACCTGTGTCAAGTGATTTCTAATTAGTGGCTGATTGATGTGGTGTTATTGCTTGTTAACTCTGGGCTTGTCCCATACACAAGAACTCTCTGTTTCCTTTGCTGTGGCACAGCAGATGAGCCAGCCATGCTTTAAACTCCTCTGTGTTTGCTGCAGGATGCTGTACACAAATTCATCAGAGATTTGAAGAACAAACCCTGTTAAGTTATTAGTGGCAACCTGTATGTTGTTGGGGTGCCCTGCAGGGTTCCCATTTATCTCAGAATAATTATGTGTGTAAGCCAAGGGTGCTCAGGTAGTAGGGCTGCTCATCCATAAAATGTTGGAACATAAATCTTGGTTCACTCTGTTACTTCAGATTTCTAAATTAATTCCCTCCACCTGTGGAGCTTAGGCCTGATGGGGAAAGGACTTTAGTGTCAGTAAGACACTGTGCTGCCTCTGCATGCAGCCATCCAGCTGAGGATCTCTGCATCTTGCAACAATAAGGGAAAAACAACTGCTTGTCAGAGGGAAGGGATGTGAATATCTGTGGGGAAAAAAAAAAATCAGTGTGTTGCAAATGTCTTTAAATCCAGATTGTTTGAATATAAAATAGTTTCAGGATTTCCCTATCCTGCACCTCCACCTCTGTCAGCTACTGTGATGCAGCATGAGGTTCACAGTGTGGTTCTGAAGTGGTGACTGAAATGTTTATGTGCCTGTAACCTTATGGTCCTACATGACTTTTTTGGTAATTTCTGCAATTCTCCCATGATGTTCAGTAATTGCTCTGAAGGCTCTGATGGAGCCTATTTTATCTGGTGTCTGAACTACCTGGCAGAACCTAACAGGGATGTGTTGTATAATGCAACTAATCCAGTCAGGCCTGTTCAAAACTCCACAAGGGTCTAGCTCTGAGCTCAAAGTCCTGCTAAAAACAAGCCCTGGTCTCACCTTTTAGCAATAAAGACAAAATTCCATCCTCCTTGTCTGTTCAGTGAAAGGGAAAGCTGTGTTTTCAGGGTTAAGGCAAAGGCTTCTTCAGGGATTTTTTTTCAGTTTGTTTGTTGTTTCACCCTGGAACTGCTGCTGGGCAGTGGTGGTGCTGCTCAGTGTCCACAGCAAGAATCAGGTCTGAATGCCTGAGCATGCCTTGCAATCACTGGGGATTTTCCCACTCTTGTCCCACTACCTTTGCTACTGTTTTGTGCACTAATAACAGGTGTTAGGATTTTGGATTCATTCCCTCAAGAGGCTTTGCATTTACTGGAAACCTGAATGGCAGCATTGCTAAGAAGAAGAGACTGCCAATAATCAAGCTTAGGGAGAATATGCACAGCCCTTCTGCCAACATTTTTGAACTGAAGTACTACATAAAGTCACAGAGCAAAGATAGGTTTATTAAAGACACTGTACTTACAGGAGCAAGGCAACAAATTTAAGTATATCTGCTGATTTTCACAGGGAAAAGTAACATGTTTCTAGGCATGATGTACCTCCTTTGGGTTCAACATCACTGCCTCAGCACCAGGGGTGTAATGCTCTTAGGCTTTCCACCAAAGACAGGTCTCTACCATGAGAAGTCTTTCCCTGGGGACAGAGCACCTTTCCTTTTCTGTTTCCAAGTAAAACAACAAACCTTCAGACTGTGGGAGCAGGCAGGTTCACCTTTAAAAAGGTAGCATGAAAAGTCAAAACTGCTAGCTTTGCCAAGCAAACCCAAAGTAGTCAAATTATTGTGTTTCAAGTGCCACAGAATCACAGAAGGCACACACAAGGATCATCAAATCCAGCTAATGACCCTCACAGCACCATTCCCAAGAGCCACTCCATGTGACAATGCTCTTGAACTCAGTCTTGGTGCTGTGACCACTTTCCTGAGGAGCCTGTTCCAGTGCCCATCCGTCCTCTGGGTGAAGAACCTTTTTCTAATATCCAACCTGAACCTGCCCTGACAAAGCTTCATGCCATTTCCTTGGGTCCTGTCACTGGGCACCAGAGAGGAGAGATCACTGTCTGTCCCTCCTCTTCCCCTTGTCACTGCAGTGAGGTCTCCCCTCTGTCTTCTCCACACTGGACAAACTAAGTGACCTCAGCCACTACTCCTATGGCTTCCCTTCAGGGCTCTTCACCATCCTTCTCCAACAGCTTAACCTCTTTCTTTTATTGTGGCACCCAAAACTGCACACAGGGATCAAGGTGAGGCCACACCAATGGCAGGGACTCTTGCTGTACCTAAAAATAGCAGTAATAACCATCTAAACCCAAACCTCAGCTCAGGATTTACTTAAAGGCTTTGTCTGACCCTTTTCCAAAAGGGAAACTCTTGTAAATTGCTAAGTCACAGTCATATATATAACAGGTGTTTGACACCCATCCCTGCTGCCTTTGGTATCCATGTTTTTCAAAACATTAAAGATTTGGTCAAAAGGATATCTTACTGTCCCCAGTCACTTTCTTTCTTTAATTGAGTCCAATTTTCTAGATTTTTGCTTGTCCCCAAGTTTTCAACTAACATCTACTTTAAAAAAATACTTAAAATTCAATGTCACTAATAAGTTCAGAGCTGTGAAGATTGAGTGTGGCCTCCTTGCCAATTAACACTGTTATTCACAGGTGATGATACAGTAACTGTGAGGGAGCATTATACCTCTTGTGAAAGGATGTCTCTGTTCAGGTGCACAGGCTGGTGAGTTTGCACCCATCAAGTTAATACTGCTTTATGCAATTTATAGTCTCCACCTATGCCTGCTTATATATCTGAAGGATTTTGGTTGCTCAGAATTCATGCATTCCACTACTGAATACAACTGGGATTCTTTTGATATCTTTTTACACTGCTGAATTTTGAATTTTATATAGCTGAGCTGCTCACAATCAGAGTTTTATTCTGCTCCTTACTACAGAAACAAAGAGAGATGCATGGTGCTGGCCTTGGGGACTTTCAGGCTGGCACAGAGCAGGGGATTCTCCACAGAGTAATTTTGGGTGAGAGACCCCCAAATGTAAATGTGGGTGTAATTAAATCTGGCATCAGGTGTAGCTTGGCAGTCTGGCTCCAGTAGCTCCTTTAGGATGGATAAAACTCTGTAGATTTGCAAGCATCTCCATTCTATTTCTCAGTGAAGGAAGTGTTCCTTCTTTTTCCCCCACAGAGAATTCTTTCTCAGTGCTACTTTCTGATCAGGACTAAGCTATCCAAGGAGGGACAGCACAGTCATTGAACAGTGTCTGCTCCCATGTGCCACTGTGCTAGGGGACCTGGATTCCCAAGATGTTGCTGGATGAGCTTGTGCTGCCAGGATTTTAGGCTGTGAGGTTTGCTGCTCCAAGGAGTGTCAGATGGCATTGACAAAGCAGCATGTGGTGGGAATGTTCAATGTAAGTGAGGACCAACATGAGTCAAGACTATAGATACTTTTCTAATTGGAGAGAGTTCTATTTCTCTCCTTTGCAGATAGTTTTCCAGCAGACTGTGTGTCTCTGGCTATAGATGGGACAGCAAGAGCAAAGTGCAATTGTCATGGGACTGATTTAATAACTGTTAAACTGCAAGGAAGAGCAGAAAGAGCCAGAGCTGAGGAAAACCTGCCATCACATTTCCCAAACAACATCCCAAACTTGGAAGAGACAGATGCACAGTAGATCTTTCAGATACATGGCACTGCTAAATTTCCAAATGTCTCGAGATGCTTCTTCCTGCAATTCTCCTCCTCCCTCTATTTACCCTTGGAAGTGCATAAACCTGTCACAGACCCCACCCTGTGTATTAGATGCGCTGATGGAGGCAAGGAGGTTCAGACCTTCGTGGGAGTCTTGACAAATTGTCCCTGTAGAAGCCTACTCAAATCCACTGAGGCACTGCTGTCTGCAGCCCCAAATCACAGTTTATTGCTGAAACAGCCACTGCTGAGAAGGAGCTGAGCTGGGAGCCACCCCAGGGCAGGCTGTAGTCCTCGTTGGGATAGATTTTTTGTGGGCTGCTGGGCTAGCCTGGGCCACCAGCAGTCCAGTGCTGAGGACAAGGACCAGCTCCCTGCCCAGACCCAAACCACAGCCAGGACTTGCTTCATCAGGAGCCTCCATGTAGCTCCATGGACACATCAGTGCTCACAGCTAAAAGCAAAGCTTTAATTACTGTTTAAATCAATTTCACAGGACCTGGTAACATTTGGGGTAGGTATGTATAAATGCTGCCTGGTATTATGTTTTTGCCAGAGTGTTTTGTAATCCACAGTCAGTGTGATACTGTATCTCTCATGGCTGTTTGTGATGACCACATTCCCTGGAAGATGTTAATCACCAATGCTTTTTTTTCCTTTCTTTCTTTTTTTATTATTTAAATCCAAATGAACTTGTCAGCCTGTAAACACTGCAAGTGGGAAGCTCTCACAATTTGCAATGAGTACTGGTGATAAAAAGGCAAATGCAAGCAGTGAATGAAGTGGTCCACTCAATAATTTTCTAACACTCTGGCAAATAAAGCACCTTTACTCTTACCATGTTAGATGACTCCCACTAGTGATGAACTGATGATATGATGTTGATTTACATGTTGTCCATCTCCTGTTCCCCCTCTCCACAGGCCAGATGACGTGATGCTGAAGCGCACCCACGACGAGACTGTTCTCCTGCACTGCTTCCTCTGGCCCGTGGTGACTTTCCTGGTTGGAGTCCTCATCGTGGTCCTGACCATCTGTGCCAGGAGCTTGGCTGTCAGGGCAGAGGCAATAAAAAAGAAGAAGCATTTGTGAGTGGCAAGGCTGCTCATGGAAAAGAAAAACCTGCAAGAAGGTCTCAGGTGGGGCAACCTGACACAGCTGCAGGTCTGTGGGGGCACACAGCTGCATCTGCTTCCAGGGTCTGATCTGTGGTGGAGCTGCTCTTGTCTCAGGATTGTTCTTGGGAGGTTGTCCTGTGAAATGCCAGCTAATTGCTTCTTCTGCTATGGCACTAAATAAGTATATTCTACCAAAAAACCAGAGAAAATCTACACTGCACCAAATATGCTGTGTGCTGTTAGTGCTGAAGAGTAGCTACCCAGTAATTGAGACAGTTTATAAAACTCCTTGATGATGTTACTTTCATCTCCACAAAGTGATCTTTGCTGATGTTTAATATTAAATATTTAAAATATTTACTTTAGATAGAGCATATTTCCAAAATAATGACATTTTATTGGTTTGAGAGTTTTAACTCTTGGGCATTTGTTTTGTTTTGTTTTGTTTGTTTGCTCTTTTTCTTTTTCTCTTTTTATTTTTTTTTTCTTTTTCAGCTTTAAGGAAAATGTGACATTGTGCTCATTTGTTTTTTTTTCCCAAAGAACTTAATTTTAAAATTCAAACTTTACTTTCTTTTTCATTGTCACTCATTCACTGTGATAGAATGTAGAAATCTCTCAGAAATACTTCTAAAAAAATGAAAGAGTTATTGGAAAAGATGATTAAATACTGGATCTAACTTTATTGCCTCAGTGGTATTCAGTCCCTAGTTTCTTTTGTCCCCTCTCAGATACCCTCTTCACAAATGCTTCAGGCTGGAAGGAGCAGGGATTTTACAGAAATGGTTTTACATGAGTACGTTTTACCAGCATCTTGCCCAAAGAGTGCAGTGCCTGAGTGCTTGCTGAGGAGAGGCTGTGTGTCACTGGTGTGACTCACCCCACCAGAGAGGGACATCAACTCCTTGTAGGGCTGTGGGTGTCTGCTGCTGAACTGCCTATCCCAGTCCCACCAGCCCCATGAAGGCCCCCCCAGGGGATGCTCCAGAAAACACACGGCACTGTGGGCATGGAATCTTGCTGGCTCTGCTCTCTCTGCTTGCCCCAGCTCCTGGCTGTGTGTGATGGGAGCCCCAGCTCCAGACCACTCACTCAGCACAGACAGTTCCTTACTTCTGGCAGCTCCCCAGAGCACATTCTGTGTGCCATGGTCAGGGGCTGGGGCCAGGGCAGTTCCATGGCACTTGTCATTGTCCCCACAGGGCTGGCCCCCCTGGGACCAGCTGTGCAGATTGGCAGCGTTGGAGTGCAGCAAAAAAGAAAAGCCGTGTGGCTCCATCAGGAAAGTGAGTGATTACTGGCAAAGCACTTTAATCTACATTAACAATTCTGCAATTCTAAACATACTGTGCATTGTACTAATCTCTGGTATTCTCAGTATTATGTGTCAATACCTTGGGGTTTGTTGTGATTTTAACACACAGCAGAAATATTTCCTGAGAATCAGAAAAGTACTAGATTTGAAAGCCTGAAAGCTTAGTTGGCACAAGGCACCATGACAAACCTGCTTGTATTGCCCAGTGTCCTTTTCAGATTAATTGTATTGTGTGTTTTAGAACTGATTTCCCTAAGACCTCTTGTACACACTGTGGTGCCCAGTGATGAGGCTGATGCATGGCAAGGGCAGCAGAGTGACTGGAGGTCATTTGCTGCTTCCCTTCTTACTTGCTATGAGATTTTTGGAGTGTATTCTGGTCCCAGTCCACACAGGAATAGGTGTTCCTTCAAAGCAGGTTAAGGAAATATGTTTGGGAAGGAACTTGATGATTCTTGGCACATTACTCTGTATGAAAGATCCAGTTGGTGTTGGTTGTACATGTTAAAGCATCTCCAGTCCTGTAGATGAAAAATACTTCTTGCAAGAAAAATTTCCAATTCTGTGTTAAACATCACTTTGAAGGTGCCTGCTGTCCAGCTCACACTGGTACCTTCTGTCTCAGCCTACTGAAATGATTAGTGCTGGATATACTGGGTGAAGAGAGGTTGTGAGCTCTCAGCCTCTCAGAGGAAAGCCTGCAAACTTCTGAAAGAGCTGTCCTGCAAAGGACACTGTGTTTTGTCTCACTCATGTCTCAGTGCTGTGGCCTTGTTTGCATCCACTCTGATTCTCTCGCCTCAGCAACCCACGGAAATGCTGTATTGTGTGTCTGATTTGGGAGCTTGGTTGCTATTTTTTAATATACATATTACTGATTCTCAGTCTGCAAATCACAAAAAGCTGCTGGTGTGAGGTTGTTTGGTTATCTGAGTAAGGTGATGCCAAATTCTCTTTATTTATTTCTCTTTGGTAGCTTCTTACGGTTAAGAGGAAGAAGCCTGATTTTCTACTTCCATCGTTTGTTTTCCCAAGGGAGAAGGAAATACACAGTGACACAGATTCATCATGAAATTTTAAACCAGTAGCTTGGGGCCCACGAATCCAGATTAACAAAATCCTCTCTTGCTTTGCTCCAGAAGCTTTGTGAGTGAATCGTACAGCTGGTTCTCTGAGCAAAAGGCAAGAAGCAAATTGAGCGGATGCAGCTCACTTGATTGGCAATGATATATTTAAATCTCTTGGAAATGCCTTTTGCAAAGGCCTCTGAAAGAAAGTAATGGCTACAGAGATGGTATTAAATTATTTTGCTGGGAGATTAATACCCCAAGTTAAATATCTAAATTGGTATCCAAAGGCCAGAAGTAGGTATATGCCTGCTATGGCAGTATGTGATCCTAAGGGGAAAACTCAAAATCCTAACATTCAGTCTTCTGTCTCATCCCATCCCTCATTGATTTAGAAATGTCTTTGTAATCCCTGGACTTGATTGTGGAAGCTGGGGATTTCCCTCTAGTGGATTATTCACCGATTTCCTCCTTGGCTTTGCAGATTTTCAGGTTTTGTGGTGTGTTCTCTGAAACATATTTGCAGCCAGAGTGGCTGCTTTTCCCAAAGCCATCTGCAGAGTTGGCTTTTGCATTTTATCCAATATTTATATGTCATTGCTTTGAGGAATTTTGTTCTGGCATGTGTCTACTGCTCCACTTCAGTAAGACCTGCCTTCTCCTCCATGTAGTGCAATTAAATCAATTTGTTTATACAGTATCTTTCTCCGTCAGTTTCTTACGCTCATTTTAAAAGTTTAGTAATAGAAACATTTTTGTTGCCTTTTTCCTGCTTGTGTGTTTCTGTGTTGCCACTAACATACAAGTTTCACAAAGTTAGAAAATTTAACTGTTGAATGAACAGCTTAATTCAAACTCAGAGCAGATGAGGGGTTTCATGGGAGACTCCAGGGCATTTTAGAAGATCATTACCCATAATCTCTGCTATAAAGTTAGCCCTTTGACAGGGGTCCAGCACAGACTGCTGGATTTGAAGGTCTGTTTTCAACTCAGATCTTTGGTGTGTGCTGCAGGATGCAGGTTGGGAAGTGCAGTGGGGAGGTAGCACAGGTCCCAGCTTCCAGATTGCACTTCCAAATGTATTTTGAGGGATTTGTCCTAGAGCAGAGCGAAGACATCTGCGAGGTGTGAGAGTGCAGAGCTCCCCTTGCATCCCAGCCTGCCCTGCCCACCCCAGCCCTGGTGCTGCTGTCTGGGGTTTCCCTGTCTGCAGTTTGCTCCTGGGACCCCTCCTCACTGTGATGCCATGCCCACAGGGGCAGGGGTGTGTGCAGAGGGCAGCCACACAGCTCAGCTCATTTCACACAACACCAAGCATCCATCAAGCCTGTGCTATCCTGTCACAGTCCAGCTGGGAAATGTGGAAGGGCAAACACTGGTCAGTGTTTAAAGCCTTTTAACAGATAAAGTGGTAGGGCTTCAGTATTCTTGAGGAAGTGTCTAATGCAATTTGTTAAGGCTTACTTGAAAAATGGAAACCATTTAAAATTGGCAGTGTGGCTGGTCCGACAGCGGGGTGCTGTGGATTGCCTGTGAACAGAAGGGAAGTGCTGTGCAAACTCAGCACTGCAAACATGGGAGCTGCCTGCCAAATCAGGGTTTCTGCAAACTTCAGCCTAAATGGCCAAAGTATCAAGAACAAACACGTGCAAGAGGAAACACCTAGAACAGTGTTTAATAAGAAAAGAAAAGCACTCATGCCGTGGCTTATATTTCAATAATCAGATGAAAGG
This sequence comes from Tychaedon coryphoeus, assembly GCA_013398595.1. NCBI lineage: Eukaryota > Metazoa > Chordata > Aves > Passeriformes > Muscicapidae > Tychaedon > Tychaedon coryphoeus. The sequence goes on along the minus strand of WBND01000102.1, from coordinate 1,547,107 downwards.
AAGCACAGCTGAATTTCTAATTATAATGCTTATTATATCATGCAAATATGATCTTTCAATCCCTGACAGAAATCCCATAGCCAGAGTTATCAAAAAAATCAGCTTATTCTTGTGTGTGGTTTTCTCTGAGAATCAAAGCCTGTTTGGTTTGGGTTTGGTTTTTTTTTTTTTTCCCTCAGCGTGGAACAGCTGCTGCTCCTCCATTAACTTTCAATCAGAAACAAACTGCTTCTCTTTCTGGCATCTTAAGAGGCTGCTGTGCTGTATGTCAGGCTAACAATCTCTGCTGCAGAAAGCATGAGCAGGAAAACCTCAGAGGGAATTTGTGTGCAATTAATCATAGTGCCTTGTGAGGTCACAGACCCGCTGAATGGATCAGCCCTAAAGTTTGATATTTGAGAGGCTGCACAATTCTCATTCTGATTTGATACATGAGCCCATTGCTGCCATTGCTTGCACTGTGCTGAATTCACTGCTCTTTGGTGGTCTAATGGTTTGAAGTCTGGTAAGCCAAAAAATTGCTCTGTGTGCATTGGATGCATGGCTGGAGATCCTACAAAAAGAAAAAAAATAGCTCATTTTGCTATATAGTGGTGATTTGCACGTAAAATTATATTTTAAAATATGTTGGTATAGCTGTAAAATTGTATACACACCTACAGTACATAATCTCCAAACAGCACATACAGCAATCAATCAAAAATAACTCTCCCAGAAATGCAGTACTACTTCTGACACTTCATTAAGGTAAAAAAAGCAAACTCTGTAATTTAATTTAATGAGCTAATGGAGTATCAAACTTTACTTTTAATAATATAACATTTTCGTGGTGTTTCATCTAGCATAAGTTCTATCCTTATTTTTATTTGCATGCCAATTGCCATTCACTAAAAGGAGTTGGAAAAAAAAATCAAGCTCTAAGCTCTTTCACATAATTGCTTGTTCAGCAGCTGAAGCTTTCTGGACAAAATACTTTGGACCCCATACAGCAGAATCAATTCCTTTCCCTTCTTGCAGCAGGCTGGTTTGTCTCTTGGTACCCACAGGAGAGGGAGCAGGGCAGCCACTCACTCTCCACCACTGTGCTCATCCAACAGCATCTCTGGGATGTAATACCCCATAATATGTAATATCCTGTAATATCCTTGCCAGGGGCCTGGGTATCAGGGGCACTGTCAGGGTGTGGGGCTGTAGGGAGGGAGTGTGACCCAGGGGCATCAGGGAGAGAGAGCTCCCACCTAAGGCAAGCGTGAAACATTGGAAGGGGCGTGGGTTTGGCAAAGAATGAAATCTTCCATGGAATCCAAAGGGCTGAGCTGTATTCCCCTGCACTATTCCTTTGAAGAATGTTTGAGATGATTAAAAAATTACTGTGAAATTTTCAGGAAATCTGCTCTTAAGCAGGGGGAGAGTAGTTTGGAAGGACCAAATATACAGCAGTCAGCACACCTAAACAGTAGGTAGCCTTGATCCTTACTATTTTTTTGGAAAAAAATAATGAAAAATGGGTCTGATACAAAAGGAAAAATATATGGAAATTATGGAGTTAGTTAGTGTCTCTTGCTTTTGATGGAAGAATTTTCAATTCTTATCAGAAATATAGAACATATATAATGAACCTTCAAGTATCTGCACAAATGAATCACAGGCATTAAGTGATTCTGCTGTATTAAACATAAATAGTGTCCTGTGAACATCCCTGCTTTTTTGCTAATGGAGACATATACCAGAAGCAATACAGCATAAGGAGCATTTAAAATATTATCTCAAGATCTTATTGACAAAGTTAATTTAGTTCAGGCTGGCAGCAACAGAGAGGAGAAAGAAAATGGGCTGCAGAATTTTCACCACAAAGCAATAATGTAGAATGAGCTACCAAGCACAGGTGTGGGATGAGGTGTCTCAGCAACTTTTTTCATGATATTAAATGGCAAGATAAAGGGCAAATTAATTGCATTTTATAAAATATGGCAGATCAGGAGATTTATGGGCTTCAGTTTTATGGGCAGGTGATTCAATAACAAATATAAGGAACTAAGAATACTAGCAGAAGAATAAAATTTCTTGTCTATTCTTGGAAAATATGAGGTAATTAATAAAGACAAAAGGTACAAACCAAATGTTTTAGTGGGAGGAAATATCTCAGCAAGCAAAACTGTGACTGTAAAGCCTTCAGATAGCTGCTAAAAAACACTCTGGTGCTAGCTAACCCTGGGTTTTAATGGCATTTAGCTGATGTTTTGGGGCTGAAACTGCAGCCTTTTTTCCAGTAGATGTCACTAGTTGACATTTTGGGGACGTGTGAGGGTACCATGTTTTTTTTTTAACTTGTTTCAACCTATTTTTTTCACCTGTTTTACTCACAACAATGTATTTCCCATTTTTTTTATGTTGAAATTTCTGGGAAATTGAGAGCAGTGTTGCATGGGATTGTTTACAGCAATTTGGATGGTTTTTAGTGCCTGAGGAAGAATCTGAAGCAGGCAGAACCCAATGGAAATATCCCCATCCTGTCTGGGTCCAGGTAAAGCAGAGCAGCCTCTTCTACTGCCAACTTCAAGCTCTGCCAACACAGCATCAGAACCATCACACTGATTTTTGTTTCCAGAAAGCAACACAGTTCTGCTGCAAACCCATGCATGACCAGAGGACCCCTGGCTAAACTCTTTCCAGGGGAAGGAAGTTTGCACAACTGGATGCAGCAAGCAGGACACTGCTGGGGGTGAACATCTCAGTGTTCACTCGTGTCAATGTCAACAGGTTTGGGGCCAGGTGGGGTTCTCCTCCAGACCTGTTTTGGGCATAAGCCATATATTCCTGCACACAAGTTACTTGACCTGTCTTCCTTACTCCTCTGCCCACAGAATTCTTGCTATGCCAAGCAAAGCAAAATTGAAAATGGTTTAGGCAATACTCCATATTTCAAGTCAGTTTTAAATTGAGCCTTGACCTATATTGAAACTTTGTGGGAGTCATGTGTTTTTGTTTATAATACCTATACAGATTTACAGCCGATTTTATAGGAATAGAACAACTAATATATGGCTGCATAGTGGAAGCTCATTGCAGCCCACTGTGCCTCAAAGTAAGATGGATTGGAAGTTCTGCCTTCCCTGCATCCTGCTACTGGAGTGACACACACACACTCTGACTTACCTCCATTGCTTCCTTGTTAAGCACCTCTCCCCAGGCATACAAATACATATGTATAGTGCAGTGTTTACCAAACTCATCATTATTCTGCATTCAAGCACATTGAGCTGTCTTTCTCAATAATTAGCTTTGTAATGATCAAAGACATTCTGTACTGACTTGCATTCCTTCTCGTTTTATTGTTCCTCCATCACTCCTCTCTTCTTAGGTTACATTTTCAAGTTTGCTCTTATTGATAGCCAAAACAAAAAGGCAAAATTAAAAATGAAAAGCCAAATTGATTAATATTTATTCCACAAAGACATATTAAAATGAACTTTTTGTTTTATGTACATTCTGTGCTTTGCTATATAACCTTGAAGACTGTGCTGCCAAGTCAAGCATTGCTATTAGCAATACTCATTATGTAATTCAAAAGTGTTCCGATAATTTGTCCCTCTACATTTAAACACTACCTTTTGAGAAAAAACCAAAACACATAAGTGCTGTAGTCTTGTTGACAGTGAAGCATTTGCTTCCTCTTTCACAAGAGTAAATTTCTGGCAAATGTATCATATTAAAATGTACTCTGTCCTTGGGGCTGGCAGTAGAGTTATTAATTGGAGTTGGGTCTCCTCACCACCCTGGGAAGCCAGAATTTCTTTTACAGGAAGCTGAACGGCTACATGCAGAGACTAGATTTTATATAAAGGCTGGACAGAGAAACAGAGACAGATACGAATTGCAGGGATCCTGGTCCCTCAACCCCTGCCCCAGAGACCAGCCCAGTTCCTGCCCTTTGTGGGAAACATCCTTGGGAAGATGCAGGTTTTGTGGAGCCATTCAGTGCTTCTGCACACCAGCAGCCCCGTTAAATGCTTTAGGTGCCCTGGGGAAGCCAGCTGTGCAGGGCAGGGTGTGGGGCTGTGAGTGGCAGTGCTTGCTGCTGCTCCCACTGGGTGCCAGCTTGGCAGTGGAGATGAGGTTCTCCATGTTGGCAGCAGTTGGTGCTCACATATCTGAGGCAGGGGAGAAGAAACAGCTTTTCCTCCCTTCCCTCCCCCTCCCCATTGCTTTATGTGTTACTGTTCCTCTGAACAATGCCCTCGCAGTTTGAGCTCATTTTCTTTGAACTGCAGGCACTGCATAACTCATGTTTCTGCCTGCTATTCCATCCCTAAACATCCGCCATTATTTATCTGGATGGTTTAAACTCTTTATGTGCCATTTATTAATCTCTCTGAGAATTACCTCCAGCTTTGAGTGGAAATATGTTCAGCAGTGGAAACAGCTGCAGGGCTCCCCAGCTCCTCCTGTGACAGATTCCATTACAAGGCAACCTCTGCCATTCAGAGGGTGGGATTTGATGACTGTGCCCCATCCAACACAAGTGAGTGCAATCTCTTTTATCACCCAGGTGTTGAGTGAAGATGCTTTTAATGCAGATCCAGAGGCAAATGCCATTGGTGAACACCTTTCCTCAGTTATGCTGGCAAAGAGCTCCCATTCTCCTGTCCTGCTGGGCATGCCACAGTGGGCTCCCACCACACAGCTGCTCCTGCATGTCTGGGGACATGGCTTTGTGCTGCCAGCATTTGTGGCAGCTTGTCCTCACCCAGCCATGGTCTTAAATGTAAGGAAGGCAGGGGGAGAAGGGTCTTAGAGCCTCACACAGATTAATGGTCTCTTATTTTTGGTGTCTTTTCCCCTTACATTTCAGACTTGTGCTAGGCTGAAATGCTTGCCTCAGGGCTCCATCTTGCCCAGATCCCATATTTCTTACCATTGTTAGTCACCAAAGACCTGGTTAGGTCACACCACATTCTATGGCATATTGGACCATCCACAATGTTCGTGGAAAAGCTTGATTTGTATGCTTAATTGTGAGTATCAAGTTGAAGGCTGGAGGGCCATTCATTCATTCTGCTTAAAGGTCATTGCACAAGCAGCCTTTGAAGTTCAATTACTTCAAGGCCCATATACCACCCAAATCTGTCTGTGTCTCTGCTGTAAGGTTTAAAATGCACCACAGTTTTCTATAGCATCTTGCATGCCATCTGTTTTCCAAATCACTTTCCTCAGCTGCATAATTTAGTTACTGAGATAAGAACTAGGGGGAAGGAGGATATGGAGGAAAATGGGAAATTTGTTTGTGAAACCTCTGTATTCAATTCTCCCTTTCAGTATGTGGTACTAGAAGATGTAAAGTGGCACTTCAGGAGCAAAGAGGACCTGGTCACACTAACAATGCTCTCAGCTTCCCATGTCCCTGGAGAAGGTTGATGCAGGGAACAAAGTCTCTTCATGCTGGGCTGTCCTGTGCTTGGCATAACACAGGGCATGAACTGGTATCCATTCTCCTCCTGCTATCCAGAGCTTTTCCTTCACTTCCTCTGGTCCCTTTCTCTTTTGAGGCTGGTACCCAGCCATTGGTCATACTTGCACCTATGGGAAAGTCAGTGTTAGACGAGCCTTTTTTCAAACCCAGCATTCTTGTTCCTCATGGGGATAGGTGAGAGTATGGGGGCTGAGGTGGGTTGGAGGTCATTTTTTGGGGGCAGCCTGGAGGGACTTGTGAGTGGCAGATCATGTTTGGCCAGAGCAGCTGGACTAAGAGAGTGGGAAAAGGTCTGAGAAACAAGGAGAGTGATGTTTGACAACCCATGCCCTGTGAGTCCATGGCTGCATGAAAACCTCCGACTCTCTCTCCTGGAACAAACTGGGGAGATTAAAAATAGCTATTTGTTTTTGTTGATGACAAGGTGATTTTTACACAGGTCACTTCCCCAGCCTGCTGCACTGAGTGGCAACAAGCAGAGAGATGTGGGAACAAGTGGGCAGCACGGGGGGGGGGGGAAAGGAGGAGGTGGGAGAGAGCCACCTCCTTGGGGACAGCAGCATCCCACGCAGACAATAGAAGTGTGGCTTTCCCTGGGGAGGCTCAGTGAGGAAGGAGAAGTGGATTTCCCCTGGGTGCGAGGACCCCACGGGCGAGGTGAGTGCGCTCCTGCACCGCGGGGTCTCGCCAGCTCAGCCCCCTGCTCAGAGCACAACAGAGACCATCCCCTGCATCACAACATATGGTCCCTCACAGGCTTTTTTTTTCTTCTGGTCTCTGACAGTGTGCTGGATAGAGAAGGGGAAATAAATAAAAGGTGTCACCACAATACTGTTGGAGGTCTTTGGTGGCTTTATCCTTCTATCCTAGCTGCCCTCCCATTCCAGCATGGATTTATGTGTGTTTTTCCCCACTGAAATGGATGCATCTTCCCTAGACAAGAACTGAAAAAATTCACTCACCATATTTTCTGTATTTTCTTCTTTTTCTCTCATGGACTCAGTGCAATATGATACTTGGATCTAACCTCAGCAAAACAAACACAAATCCATGGTGAAGAGTACTGCCAGGTCAAGGATCTGAAATTTTCTTACCTGCCTTGGTTCAACAACCACAACATAGTTGATGCTAACACTTCTTTTTGCTTTTTCCTTTCTCCACTTTTGTAATTGAAAGCTCTGGCATTTTAGAGGCAAGATTTCACCCTGAGAACTGCTGGAGAGTGCTGGGGGAGTTGCTTGCTCACCAGAATGTTTACAGAAAATTTGTCACAGCCTGACCAGATCTAATTGGCATGATGTGTAAAGAAACAGGCTCCTTGGATATTTTTAGTACTTTCCAACCTTTCTAGCACAGAACTGCTTGGCATTAATTAATTCCAGTTGTCTGCCAGCTCATTCTCTCAAAGTTGGATTCTCACAAATAATTTGGCTCCAGGTGTCTTTTAGTTCCAATCATAAGACAACAGGATGCTGGCATTTATCATGTGTAGTGTCTTGAGCATATATTTTCTGTTGTTTGATACTTTGGACATTATATATCTCTTTATTGCCTTCGCAACTATCCGTCTGTTTGTCTTAGTAGTTCCAATACTGCAACTTTAGTCATTGACAGGCACCAGAAGTGTCCAAACTAACACATGCACCTTTCCATAGCTTTTTTCACTAGCTAAGATGGAGGATTCTGAACATCTTCACCTTTCTTTCTGCATCCCATTATTTTTACTCTGTTTTTACAGTGTAGCTCCATTCATACCAAACCTATTGGGAGAGCTTTACTACAGGCCATATGGTCTGTACTTGATTTCCCAGGAAGTTTGGGTATTCTTATCCAGAATGCCCCGAATCTCTTTTAATTTCAAGATTCTTTACTCTCTCTGGTATGGAAAAGAGAATTTGAGGGCCTTCTTCCTGTGCTGGCCACACTACAGCCTCAAGCTTGATCTGGGCAAAAACCAGATACATTTATCCCACGTATCCACAGGACTGGGAGAGATCTTGTGATTTTAGTGGGAAGAGTTAATTTTTAAAGCTTCTATTACTAAGTTTCCAAAGTAAAAGTTTCTGAGCTAGAAGTGGAGACAAGGATTTAGCGACAAGTAGAAAGAAGTACCAGATCAAGGCCAAATTTTTGCTCCTGATAACCCACCAAAGAGTTTTTATGAAATTGTTATAGTAGCCTCATATTCAACTTTCTTCTGCCCAAATTTTGGATCTATGCATGAGGATACACTTGGGCATTGCTTAGTAAAATATAGTTTTAATGCTTTGTGCAAACCAGCCCAGCCTAGACAGATAAATAGAAAAACATCCATGAGATTCAACCTTTGAAAAAGGGCTACTGGGAGACATGGGTCCCCAGGAGGGGTTCACTCAGCTCACCCCTTTATACGTGCCCTATAGTGGCCTCACCAATGTGGGGAGGGCAGGAAACCTCTGCCTTTATCCTTGCTAAGAAGTAGCTGCTCCACCTGCTACTGGTTTGGTTTGGCTTCAGCAAGCAACCACCAAAGGCAAGCAAGGACATAGTGTGTGATTTGGCAGGGATTTTGGCATGAGTGTGCAAAAAGCTGTGTAGGATGATGTCTGGCCAAGCTGCTGCAGAGTTTGCCAGCGGCGCTTGGAGCCTGCCATTCGGCTGCTGCTCAAGGCCATGGCTGTTGCCCTCTTGGCCTGGCTCTTGGCACTGAGCTCATGCTCTGGAATGTACAGATCCCTGTGAGCCTTGGGATGGGGCACTGGCAGAGCTGCTGTGTCCCCACCATGTACTGCAGCCCCACAGCTCAGTGGCTGAAGGCAGCACGGAGGGAGGAACACACCAGTGCGGAATGAATCCCAGCTGGGCTAGCTCACCATTTCCCCTCTCCTTGAACCCTGAAGCTGTGTGCACCCACCTGGAGCACTCTATTGGCTACGACATGCTTCTGCCACCCTTTCTGACTGGGAATTTGAGTCAGGAGGGGTGGGGAGGGCAGCCTGCAATTGGGCTTGGAGTGTCCCCTCCCTGTGCTGACAGTGGGGACCCTGCCTGGTCAGTGAGAACACTCAGGGGAATTTTAGCCTCTTTTGGGGGCCCCAGGACCTCTGCAATAGCAAAGCTGTGGGTGCTGAGGTAATGTTTTTCCTGGAGACTTTAAGGCTTTGAGCACCACAAAACACTTTTCCCTCTTGGACCAAGGTGCCTTTGTGCCTGCTCCGTGTTGCTGACTACTACTCCAGATCTCTGGGAGCTGGGACCATCTCTCATCCCAAGGAAAGATGCTCGTTGTAGCGAGGTTCCCCACGATGCACTAAGCACCCAGCTGGGGTACAAAGAGGATGCCAGGCACCTGCAGGAGCCAGGCCCCAAGGAGCTGCAGCTTTGGCCTGAGGAGAACCAACAGCAGGTCAGCTCCAGGGGGAGGCCATGAGCGGCTCAGTGACCGATCCAGCCCAGCCACGCCGCGGCTGCTTCCAAACCCCACCATGGCCTGCGCAGCCACTGCAGAGCATCTGACCCTGGGAACAGCAGAAGGGCTTCTTGCTTTTGAGCATCTCCACAAATTATTGAAATGCTTTTTTCCCCCTTTTTTTCTGCTCTGGTGGTTTTTTGTTTTTTTTCTTTTTTTTCCACAGGCTGGGAGTGGTATTGTACCAGAACGATGTGCAAAAGCCTTGGCTAGTAACATCTGAATTTTTCACTCATGGTATTTGCTGACATTGCCACATCCTGCCTGCCACAAGACATCCAAGCAGCTATTTCTAGGGTGCAATAAAGCAACTGGTAGTGAAGACAGGCACAGAGAGAAAACTGAGATTACGGTACAGGAGATGACTATCGGACAAATCCACCAGGTTGTAGGTATGAAGCCAAGGTACAAATCAAGTGCATGTAAAAATATCAAAGTTAAAAACTAGATTCTGGGGATATTTTTACTGGAATCAACCACTGTGTTCTTGTTTAACTAGAAGAGATTCTTTAGTTTCCTTGCTGTACCTTGTAAAAACATTTGTATCTATCCTTGTCTGCAATGTTGGCCTTGTTTCTCTTGTGTGGAGATATTAATAGTACACTATTTTATCTTTATCACTTCTCTTTGATGTCTACATTGGTCTCAGGACAGAGCAGAACTCAGAGATAAACTTTTCCATCACAAAGAAAAAATCTCACAACTCCCTCAGCCTTCACTACACATCCCCTCAGCAAATAGTTCACAGTACAAGTCAGTAAATCATTCCTTCTTTTAAACAAACTTGTCTTAAACACTTCTGATGACCAATAAGGAGCAACTGAGACAGAGCATTGGCAGTAAGCATGCTACTGCCAAGCACCCTGACCCCACAAGGACAGTTATGCTAATGGTTTTTAAGAACTGTGGAGAGCAGGAGGAGAAGAAATACATCTGTTAAAAAGCATGGCTCAGATCCTCGAGGGGCAGGCAATGATGGAGCTGCAGTGCAGTGCCAATTGGTACAACTGCCTGGCAAAACGTCTTTAAAATAACAGGCACTCAAGTTCAAGACCCACTGTGGTTTCAAATACCCACTGCATAACCCAGACAGTATCTGGCTTATTAAAGGAGGGCACAAAACCAGGGATGAGAAGAGAACAACAGTATCTTTCCACATGGGCACTAATCTGGGCAGCGGGCAACAGCAGAGCCTCTTCTCCCCCGAGAGGCTGAGGCTTCTGATTAATTTAATGTTCTCTGAAGACTGTCTCAATTGAAATCAAACTCACTTATGACCTTTTCCCTGAGCAGCAGGACAACAAAATCCATAATGCAAAGGCAGTCAAACAGAAGACAAGAATATAATTTTTTTAAATGAATGTTTTATTCATGATTTATAAAAATGTGTATAATTCACTCAAATATATTTGATTTGTTGACTGTAACTAAAAATATAAAAAATATACTTAAATGCATAAATTAAATTGACAATAATAGCACAGCTCTGTGTTCACCCAGTGTTTGTTAGGAACACAATTATAAGTAATTATATTGCATATGAGCATGGAATATGTACTGAAGATGTTTTTCAGACACTTTACTCCAGGCACTGACAAAGAATTTATGCTAGCCACATTTCAAAATTGTGGGGTTTTCACTATAGCTGCCCTGCTCTAGAGTAATATATATTAAGTTTCTTAATGTTACTTACAGTATTTCTTTAGCTTTCAAATAAACCAAGAAACAACTAAACTGTCACAGATATTAGACTACCAGCATCGCTGACACTGTACGTGTCCCAATTCCACAGTTTTTTCTCAATTAGCTAGTCCCTACTCTCCAGTATTTCCTGCCAGCCTTAAAAAAAAATTTTAAAAAAATCCCAGTTTGAACCAGCTGTTGATCTATGAGGTCACTGATTATAGACCAGCTTGCTTTGGCCATAGTGGTGCTACCAACAGGTCAGGAGTTTGATTTTGTCAGCGTGCAGGAGATAGTTGAGGGCATGGGGTCTACAGCAAGTTGCTCAAATACTGGGGTGAGCACTCATTTCAGTTCAAAGTTACAGCATCCTGGGATTATAGGTCCCAGAGCTCTCAGCTCCAGAGCCCAGACATCTGTGACAGGGTCATTCTATATTGCCTTTTCTTTACACAAACTGTAAGTCTGAAGCATTGAAGAAATCTGAAACAAATGTAAAGCACCTGCCAAGGCACTCCTTGGACATGAAGCTGTGGCTGTGGTAGGCTGTATCTCTGAGTGTCAGGTGCATTTCTCCGATCTGTGACCTTGGAGAAAGATGATGATAGAGTGATTTGATGGCTATTGTTCTCATCCCTCTAGTCCATATATTAAATCCCAGGCTGAGGAGCACGGTTAAGTGCTCATGTATTCCTATCTGTCCAAGTGTTTAACTTTCTGCTTTCAAAGTGTAAATAACCATATACAATACATAATATAAACTTAAAGCTCACACATTTTCTTTTCTCTGTTCCACAATTGAAAGGAAATTCATAGTATATTATGGCACAAAATAATATTTCTGGCATTTTAGGCATTATTTATTGCTAAATAGCTATAGCAGCAGAGAAAAATGTATAAAGTTGCACTTTTTGACATCTTCACAGTATGCCTATTTCTCTCACCCACTTTTGTGTTCCATAAGTAACAAAAAATATCATTTATCAACTCCAGCTATGTAAAACCTTTTTTTTCCTACAATCTCTAGTGACTCTTGTAATTGTATTGCACAGATTAAAAAAAATATTTATTGCAATTTTTTCATTATTAAATAATTTTTAATACAAAAACTTGAATTAACCTAAAAGCCCAACCCTGCAAGTGCTTCAGAAGTGGAACGTTATTTTCTTCAGGCCAGCATCCCAGTTGACTTTCATGCAAGTACTCAAGTAGCTTTGTGGACAATGCAGAGATTTGAAGGATGGGCTCCAAGTGTGCAAATCTTAGCTTATGGATTAGCAAAAACATTAGCCTTGCTTTCTAACATTATTATTGGGAAACATCAAGAAGGGAATCCTGAACATCATCAAGGACATTCAAAAGATGTCTTTTTCCTTAAGAGCTGTCTTTGTTCAGCATACAAGCTCCCTCGAATCCATTCTTGTTACATTAACAATTTCCCATCAGTCCTGTTATTCAGCTTAGAGGCACAGTAAATATAACTACTTATACTGAGAAGTAGGTGTTGTATATTAAAAAAATGCTACATAGATACTTTTTTACTTTTTCTCAGTGGATTTACACTGGTTTCATATGAGCAGAATTGGCTAGAGAGCAGAACCAGAGCAATAATATGTGTATACAGTCTCATGTGTGACCTACTTGGGCAGAAATGTAAAGCTGCTCAAGAGCACTGTGCCAGAGTGTTTAAGGTCATCTGTAATGTTATGAAGTGATGTGGAGGAAGAGGCTTATGAACTGTGTCCATTATTGGCTGAGAGAAAAGATGAAACTATCTGTCTGCTATGACATCATCATTTTGGGTAGACATGTGAACTCTGCAGCTGCAGACAAGGGAGCTGAGAATGATAAAATAAACTGCAAAATGAAAATGATGAACAACATACATACAGAGCACACAATCAGACTTTTGCCCTCAGATCATATAGTACTGAGTGAGGTCCATTTCCCTAAGCATTAAAAAATGACACAGTGATATAGAGTGTGAGGTACTTTATAGGCTACACTTGGTGTCTTAAGAGTGTAATTGTACTGCTGGAAACTAGCATGGTGATCTTCGTTCCTCGGCTACCCCTGCAAAAAAGAAAGGACCAAATGCAGTGCATGTAACACAATGGCAGAATTCACAATGCCTTAAGTCCAGCAGTTATTAGTACGATCAACAATCGATTTAAAGCTGCCATGCTCATTTGTCCTTCCTTGCTAACCTACTCATCTAGCAAATGAAATAGAGAAAAGAAGGCATCTGCAAAAAATATGCACATTCCTTTGTGGTTTTGCCTGGACTTTCATCTGTGAAAATATCTTCCACTCTAATGCTAGTTCCCTTCTTCTTCAGTTTCCATTAAGGGTGGTGAATTTTGAGGTTTGTGTGCTGCCAAAGAAGATGTGCAGGAGGGATGAGCAGTATCTTCATACAGAAACATCTAAAAAGATTAACCAAGTTTACACATTTTGAGCAGATGTGACAGCTGATTTGAAGGGTGCCTGCTAAGGCATGTGAGAATATTTGGTCAAGAAAGGATGAGATTCCAGATAGAATAGGATGAGTGACTATCAGACTGTTACCTTCTCTCTAGGAAAACTAGAGTGACATGGATGTCCACAGCTCTGCTCTCTAACTGAGGAGTTCCTCAGTTAGGCACTTAGTTAGCTACTTACTGATCCCCAGAAGGCTTTCAGACATATTTATTTTTCTCCAAAACAGAAGTGGAATTTAGGCACTTGTCTTCAGCAACAAACTCATTTCTTTAGGAAAGTATGGGTAGATATATGAAAGAACTATGATCTCCTTCTTTCCATGATGGAGAGGAACTTTGTACTCTCTCTTCACTGTTTGAAAAAGAGCATTTTATAAAGACAGTAATAGCTCAACAGAGTGTTTAGACCCTTGAACAAGATGCCCCTTTGCAGAGGAGAGAGAGGCTGTGCATAATCCACTTGGCTGGGCAATATACCTGGTAAGTGCTCTCGGACTGTACTTCTTGCTAACCACCACGTGTTTTCAGTAATGAGTCCTGCCCGGAGTGCATGGGGGTTAGAACTAGATGATCTTTAATGTCTCTTCCAACCCAAAACATTTGATGATTCCATGATCAGCACAGCCCTGCCAGCCTACAGTCCCTGATGAGACTTTTTTCATTCCAACTGCCCCTGTGGTGGTGACATCAGGTAACATTCCAGTGGAGAATTCTTTCTATGCAGACATGCTGAGGCCAAACTGTCCTTTTGTGAAAGCAAGTGGCACTTGAAAAATACCAACACTTGGGGAAAAGGCTTAAGGCTGCTTGTGTAAACTGCGGGATATATACCTTTCTATGTCTTTGTTCCAATACATTTGCAATCTCTGTACTTATTTGGCTGTCACGGTACAGCATTGTTCTATGGAAGTTTCCAGACTTCATAGCCTCACAGGTCTTTTGACACGAATGTCAGAGGTGTTTCCTTGAGCATCTTTCTTAATTAAAATTATACACATGTGGAAGTGCACAGGCACAAGTCATGGTCTGATTCTGCTCTCTTAATCCAGTGTAAAGAAATAAGAATGTGATCTGTCTCCCTCCAAAGTGGTAGGAGAAAGGTCTGCTAGACTTCACTGCAGCATATGTTGTTTGATATTTTTCTACTATGTCACACTAGACTGAAACAGCTGCTTCTAGTGAGGTGAACCCTGTTTTGCTTGGTTGTTATATGAGTTCTGTTAAAAGGTATGCCACTGTGATATGGGTTACTCCCATTTTTGTCAGATGAAAAGCTGTAAGTTTAAAGTGTAGAGTAGCATTGTAATTCCTATACAGGACTACTGTTGCCTTGCTTAATAGTAGCTTATTTCATCTCACAAACACTGAAATATTTTTTAAAAATGAGGTTCTCTGAATAGGATTTTTCCCATGTCATGCCAATAGAGTTCCAAATGCAGCAGTCCTGTTAGCCATACAATTTAAAATAGTTTATGTAGAACAGTTTATAAAAACTGTGATAGGACAAAATAGTATTATCTGAAGCATAATATTAATATAAACAATATAGAAAAAATACATATTTACATAATGCCAAAATACAATTATATACATTATTATCTATTACATTTAAATTATATATCTTTAAAAAAAATCACCAGACCAATAAATTATACACAGTCTCAACCAAAAGGTCTGGCACCTTTCTGGTGCACGAAATGCATACATTAAAAAAACAAACAAACAAACAAAACTGGTTAACGTGTTCACAAAAGCAGATATCTCTAATATTCTTAGTGCCTTGAATAAACAGCATCTGAAAGCAAGGAAAACGGATATTAGAAAAGGTAAACCAACAGAGATTCAGCAGTGATCTGACAGGTGGCTGTGTGGCAGCAGCACTGGCTGGCGACTGATGCAACAGCTAAAGATCAGATCCCACCTCTGCTTGGACTCTCAATGTGTGGAACCTGGATATTTCAGTTCTTGGCCTCCTCCAAGCCTATTCTACCTGTTAATGACAACTCTGATTTCTACAGGCTGGATCAAGAAAATAATTTTGATTTATTATCATATAATCCTAATTCCTAATGTCCAAATTTGTGAAGCCACTGAGATCCTTCTGCCTTGACCCTGAAAACTTCTACATCCCTTAAGAATCAGCTTTACCAAGGCATAAGGTCACCACTGCTTACAGCTTCTCCACATTGGTCCTCTGGCCATGGGCACAGGAGGTGAAGGGCAGTGCTAGTGCTAGGTTTGCTACTCCTGCAACTCTTATCAGCAAGGGACTGGATACAGGCTAGGAAAAGGAGCCTACAAGGACAGGGAGTCTGGGAAGATAGAAAGGACGCAGCCTAGGACACCTATATTTTCCAGTCAAGGAAGATGACAAGTCTCCCAAGGCTGCCTATATTGTCAACAGCAGATGAGGGTGATGCAGACAGAAATCGAACACCGTGAATGACAGAAGAGCCCAGTGAGTGCTGTCAGTGGCTTCAGTTGCTTATGGATGGTGCAAAGACTTGTGAGGTAAAACCATCATGATAGGGAAAGAGGTTCAGTTGCCCTGACAGCATAGGAACCATGAAGTGTGAGACAGGGAGAGCATAAAAGTAAGGTGGGAGCAGGAAGTGATATTATAATGACTACTAATGGAGAAAATAAAGACACAATTGCAAGAATGGAAGGAGCAGAGGGAACAAATGAAGGTCCAGGAAGTAAAGAAATATCCATGGTTAAGGATAGCACAATTCCCCCACACTGTCAGTGAGCTACTATATTTGAAACATTTCACAATTTGATAAACTTGCAGTTACCTCTGTGATACTCTGGATTCACATTTTCATATATTGGAAATAAGGGATTTTCTTGTTCACTGCGAAGTTTTCTGGCTCTTAACACATCTCTCACACATTGATGTAGATACACATATTGACACTGCAAAAAATTTGTTTTTAAGACACTGAGAAATTCTGCAATTTACTTTTCAGTACTGTGAAAAATCATTACAAGCTAACTCCCTCACAAAATCAAGGGTGATGTTAAGAATTAAAATATCAGTTTTAAATTAGTCTCCTTTTCACACTAGTAATATAATAAACTTTTGTGATCACCTCCCTTTAGAAATAATACAAGTAAAATATAAGTGAAACAGTATGTTTTGACAGATCATGCCATTACTGAAAGCTTTAGCAACTGTAAAGTTTATGTGGTGCTGTGTTGGATAGCTACTACATCTTTTGGTATAAAGTATATGTAGAAGAACTAATATGTACAGGGCAGCATGACAATTTCCTGAATTTTCTTTTTGTTCTGAAAAGAAATATTTTTCCACAGAATTTTTATAATAACATATAAATATTTCAGACAACTGTGAGAAACCTAAACCTGAAAAAAATCAGAAAAATCTCTGAAAAAACTATTTTTTGATCGAGCATAAGTTCTAAGATTGTTGCTGATTATGCAGCAAATGACAGTCTTTTCTGAAGACTGTCTTTTATAAAACAGAGCTAAGATGACATTCACAACCAAAGTAAGGAGGGTCAGCATGTTATTGACTATTGACTACTCACCAAACTGTCATGACGGAATAGATAATTAAACTTTCATGCTTTGTTCTTCTTTATGGTTTATGATATGGGTCATAATAATATTTTGATTAGTGTAACATGGTACCCAAAAGTCAGGCTGAGCATGTTTCTATATCAAGGCGTATCTTTTTAACATTATCTCAAAAACAGAATTTCTCCAATGTATGTATTTTCTCCCCTCACATCTTCAGCCATTGCTCTGTGTCTTTTTCTCAGTGCTCTGGCTCTGGGAAAGCGAGGATATCTGCCTTTATGCACATGCAGCTGCTTTCTCTGCAGAGCAGAACCCTGCACCGCACTCACCAATGCAATGGAAAGTTGGCCAAGCATGGAGACTTTCTTTGGAAAAGACCATTTTCAACTGGAATGGTTACAGCTGCTATAACATGCTGCCTTTTGAGCTGATGCACAGTTTTTCCTTGCATGTTTCTACCTGCAGTCCCTTGTCTTAAACAATGTTGAGCCAAGTCTGAACCAGGGGCATTGTTTTGTTGCTGCTGTTTTCCTGACTGAATACTGTCAAGTATGACGGTACTGTGGCCTTTGACTTTTGTGTGGATCTGGCTGCCTTTTGACTTAGACTTTATGTCAAGCTCATGCCAAAGGCAGGTTTTGTATCACACAGCTTTAGTCATCTGTAAGTCAAATTTAGGCTCTTGAGGTATTTGCCTCTTTTTTCCAGCTAGGGAAAAAGAGCCACTCTCCCGAGATGTCTGTCTGCCATTGCAGGCTACGGATGATGGGAATGTAGGAGGTTCTGTCTCTAAAGATGCCCAGACCAGGCTGGGAATCTATTTCCCCTCCAATGAAAGGTCTTCTGTGATTAAGATATTTCCAGGAACCCTTTTGTTTTGTGTTCCTAGCTGGGCCTCTCTTTATATCCATATGAGACTTCTATAAGTATCAGAAAATGCTGTCACTGACATATTGGTTTCCAATTTGCAGCAAAGAGCTCCATTAGTATCAAGCTACAGGCAGACCCATCAAATCTGTTCTCATTCTTCTATTAACAGTTCACAGGGAAAATGCAAAGACTACCTCCACAACACACCTTTATTAAATCAGCTCCTAAATGTTTAGCTCCTATCTGTAAATCATTCTTTTCTTGCCATTTTAAAAGCAAGGAAAGAAATACAAAACATTTACATTTTCTGAACTTTGAGAATAAATGTACTTGCTTTTCCATCATATGTTAGGAGAATGCCAATCAACTTTCCAAAATCATTTTAATGAAAATGACAGAGCATCTCAATAAAACATAAACTGCAAAGGCACAAGGTCATAGTGGCTAGAGTTCTAAAATTGCATCCATCTAATTTTCTCTGTTCTGCATTCCTCCTTCCTATTATGTCAACCTATCTGTATGGTTTAGGCTTGTCTTCCAAACCCGTCCCTGAAGGACCTATCTCCAATTAAAGCTCATTTACTGGACTCTGCAGTAAAGCAACAGTGTGCTGTTAAGTGTCTGCTGCCTAATGCTGCTGGGGTTATTGTGGGCCAGGGCAAAAAAATAGGAGATATCTACAGGAAGCGTAACTGCCACTTGTTATAGATTGGACCCTCTCTAAGAGAGCCAATGGAGAAAAACCTGAACTGGAAATTCTCAGAGAGCTAAAATACATCTACCTAGTATTTCACAATGGAGTAAGTGCAAGATGCTTTGAGAGCCTTTAAGATGAGAGACTGATTATTATCTACTGCAGTTGTTGTCGCTGCGTAGCAGGCTATTCAAAACTTACCTCTGTCTGAACCATGTGAACACGGTGAAGCCTTAGATCATGTACTGCTGCATAAATGTCTACAGTGTCCTTCGAATCCAGCTGTTGAAGAATTCGGTCCAGTGCAATGAATGTGCCAGTCCTGCCAACACCAGCACTGGAAAAGAAAACAACCCAAGAAATTTAAAAGCAGATGGAGGAAGCACTATCTTCATGCGATACTTTTGTAAAGTTCAGATCTCCAGGGTGAGAAGCAAATTTTTCAAATGGCACCTTTGGGCCTTTATAACACTTTTTAATGGAATTTATTCAGGAAGGAGGAAAGGATAGTAATGGTAGAGGTATCTCTGCTACTGCCTGCACTGCTTTCTGCTTTGGATTAACCCAGTCATCGAGATACACTGAAAGACTGCATTGACTCTAACTTTGAAACCTCTTCTCTCCAGGGATGCAGCTGTGGGACACAGTAGACATCTGACATGCTGCAGTACATGCTGTACAAGCAGACACAGGATATGAGATATGAGCTTCAGCCCATATAATAGTGGAGGAGTCAGATACTATAATCAGGTACTACCAGTGAACAAATGGCTTTCTCAGAAGATACAGCACCAACCACACTCTTTCTCTCTCGGTATCCCTATACTCTGCCACAATTGGCTAGTGGATAACAGATCAGGCAGTTCAATTTTGTCATTTTTTTATGCAAGTGTAGGGCTGGACCACAGAACTGAGAGAAAACTGCAGCCCTGTGACTGCCAGGGATGGAAAAAGCAGAAGAACAGGAAAAGGCAGTAAGAAAAGGGAGTCTTAGTCAGAATAGGGGAAGGATGGATCTGTCAGCTAGTGTCAACATCCACACATAGTCAGATTCACACTGGGTGTATCTTACCTTTTAAAACACCCCCTTGCGATTCAAACGTTGGGCCACAACAGCAGCACATGGGCAAATTAAGAATGCAAAAGTTTATGAGCAGTGGCAGCTGCTGACACTTTTGTGCTCTCCAGTGCTACCACAGAGACACAGTGGTTCCTTAAGAATAATTTTTGACTCATCTCCAGGGGGAGGTTGTAGGTGAATGTACATGCTTGGGAATACTGTTCCAACGTATTTGGAAACTTAAGATCATCAGCTATCTCTCATATTCTGGGGCTGCCCATAGTCTAACAGGGATGAAGATTTGGGATCTTCACAAGGGTAGGCACAAGGGCTCTGTGTCACCGACCTTTTGCTGCTGCACATACCTGCAGTGTACAATACTCGGTCCTGTGTCTGGGGTCCTGTTGATATAATCTCTTACAGTTCTGACAAACTGAATCAGGGACTGGGTGGTCTCTGGCACACCATGATCTGGCCATACAGTGTAGTGGAAGTGACGAATGAGCCTTGTTGAGTCAAGCTGCTCTTCCTGTTGGGATTCAAAAGTGTGGGTCATTAGGACAAGAGAGAAAGGAATACAGAAAACAGGTACTTTCAGAGAAAATGCTACAGCTTCCTCCAGAGGGGAGCCAGGCATGATGCAACTATCATATGGCAGAATAAACATTCATAATTTAGCCTTGCAAGTGTTTTAAGCCAATTAATCAGAAAAAAAAAAGCAAACTTACACTGCAGATTTTAAACTCTCGTATTGTCCACTCTGGGAGCACTGATTCAGACAGCATCTCAACAATCAGGTCTCCATAGTACAAGGAATCCTGGTCATGGGGCCAGTATTGATCACACTTAACCTGCAGGGGCACAGGAAAGACAGATTTAGTGCTCGAAACAGCTATAAACAGTGCTTCCATCCTGCACTGGCAGAAGCAGACTTCAGATCTCTTGTGCCTGAGGATGAAGGAAGAAAGGCAGCAGCTGAATTCAGAGAGAGATGCCACTCTCTGCCATGTCAACAAACAGGGTCTGGCATGGGAATGGGTTAGCATAGGGGTGGGAAGTGGAAGTTCTCATAATCCATTTGTGATGGGGGGAATGGGAAGCACTGATGCCCTCTTTTAGGGCATATTTTCTGTGCCAACACTTCTCAAACCTCTGCTTGGATCAGAGCTATGCCTCCAGTGCCCCTTCCTCACCTCTTGCGGAGACATGGCAGTAGGGTCCCATTCAGAACCAGTGAGATGCAGAAGGACACAGATCCTAATCTGTGTCAGCTTTTACCCTTGCCTCAGGAAAAAATGGTAAGCTGAAAGGAACTGACCATATACGTACCACTAGAGGATCACTACTTCAATTTTGTTTAATCTTCTTACAGATCTAGTCACTGTCTTACAAAGGGCACAGGATATGGTCATACCTGGGAAGATATGCTACACCTGTACTCAGTAAGAGTGTTAAATGCATGAGTGGTCAGTCTCTTTGCTAACCACATCAGAGCTTATATATCAGAGATAATTTGATGCATTTACTGATCAACATTTGCTCTCCAGAGCCTGTATTTAAAGTAGAAGTTGTTCAGAGTTGATGTGATAAACAGGCACTTTTTTTGTTGGTGGTTGTCCTCCTGCAGGCTGAAGAGAGTTGTCTAGTGAACAAAGTCCTGGATTAGAGACCAGAAGCACTGAGCTCTGTTCCTAATTCTAGCCTTGACATGCTGCATGATCTTGAGACAGTCTGTGCATCCTCACTTCACATCCTTAATCTGTCTCCAGTCTTTATATTATACCTTTTCTTCCATGCTGTGTCTCTCCTTGACTAGGGTCCTTTTGGCTTTAGTGTGATGCAAATAAAAAGCAAAAACTTTTAATAGATGTTAAAATAGACATTAATAACAAAGAAGAGTCACTGCTTACCCGGCCCTTCTCAACACACTGGGTTACCATGACAATATTGTGAACATTTTGCTCCCATGCCATCTTCCAGAACTCATCTTTGGTTCCAGGCAAAGGGCCCTGAGTTGCTATGTATTCCCTGCGAAAATTATTGCCCTGCAAATAAAGAGAACTCCATTAGTTTCTAAAAAGGAGAAAAAAATATTGTCTAACAACTGAACAAGCCTTGGGGTTGCAGCCAGGGCTCTGCAGCAGCCCTTACTGGGACAATAGCTTTGAAAGCTAAATTGTTGCCTTGGACCTGGAAGCAAGTGACTGACTGGAACAGAGAGAAGGAAGAGACTGTGGTAGGATATCTAAATACTGTCCCTTTTGTGACAGTCAAAGCTTTCCATTGTTCTTTTGTGTTCAACACAGTCTCAAGCAATTTTAAAATTCCTAGGGGTTTTTGTTTTATTTATTGTTTTTAATAAATTAGCTGAGTTCTGGCTTGAAATCTGTATTGCTAAAGCCACTGCTATTATCAATCATAACTCTTTGGCAAAGGGCAATTTTAATTTCAGCCAGTTTTATCACCCTGCAAGGTGGCAATGCTGTCAGGATGAGCTACAGCTCTACAGTGAGGATGACACCTGCAGTGATAGCTTCAGTCGTTGTGGACACTGTATAAAATCAGCGACCTTTAAAAATATGTCCTTGGCCAATTAGACTTGCTATCTTACATAACTATAGAAATGCGAGAAAGTGTCCTTAAGTGCTGGGTAAATCACTCACAGTTAACTTAATGGCAGTCAGACACAGTCTTTCAGCACACCCACAAAATGAGTTCTCAGTTTTTTAGCTCAAGTGAATCAAGGAAGGGGGAGGGGAGCCTTAACCATCCAGCTTTATATCCAGCTTTAGATGAAGGAAAAATTACCACTGGAAGGAGGACTGTAAAATACCACCCTTGAGTCACTTACTGGTATGTAGCTTGCATTAATGTAGTCTGAGCAAGGGTCATCATCCACATTGGAAAGCTTCACTCTTGATGTATCATCTAGCAAGAAATTGATTACAAGAGGCTTAGGGCTAGGTCTTGATTTTCAGTCCCTCTCGGCACTTACAGAAATGCATTTGTGAAAGGACTGCCAGTACTCTTACAATATTTTTTATGAAGAGCTAATTTATAAGGAATAACTGCTGGTTTTACTGCCTCTTTAATCCGTGAGTGCTGTGGAGTGTTCTAGAGACTGGGAGATAGATGGGTAAGAAGGAAGCAGTAAATATACTGAATTTCCTCTGCTGAGCTGCATAGGATTTGTTATGACAACAAAAGGGCCAAAATAGAATCCTCCTTTGATCCTAACAGCAGTGTGCTGTACTGGAAAGCAGCGCCCAGCTCTGCCCTTGAAAGAACAGTTGCACTTCAGTGATATTCCAAGCTAATGCTGAGCAGGCTAAACATCTTCTGTAGGTGAAGGGCCCTCTGTACAGAGACACATAGTGCCTGAGCTACCAGAACACTGATTTGTGAGATATAATGCCATGTTGGATCTCAGTCAGGTGTCATTGCTAGCATGAGCAGGCAGGACACAGGAGAGGTAGTGCTGCAAGCACATGCCACATCCATTAGTGGGGATGTGGAGCAGTGAGTTATGTGGTGTTCCTCCTCAATGTTGTACCTCCAAAATGACAGGTAGGAGATAAAAAGGGGGAACCTCTCAACAAGACAAGTCTTGCCTGAGAAGAACAGAGTTAACTTGACATATGAGTCTTACCATGCAGAATCACACTATCTCTACAGTGCATTGTAGGTTTGCTGTGTACCCTGAAGAACAAAGATTTGGCAAGGCTGTCAAAGAGCACTGAATGGATGACACCCCATATGTAAAAGACCCTGCTGTTATTTCTACTATCCTTCTTATCAGCAGTGACTGAATGCCCCTAATAGCTGGAGCTTTTTCCCCCTGCACTGAATGCTAGTCATTACACCTCTAGTGTGAAATTAAATTACTGGTCTGTCTGAAGCCATTCAGGGCCATGCATCATCTGCCTCCTAGCACAAGAACCTGAGCTGGCAGAGATATTTCATCTCAGATGGAAAGGAGAGAAGGGATTGGCTGCACTCTTTTCCACTAGGCTTGCTGAAAAAAAGTGAAAAATGCTAGTGTGATGCAAGATTACACAACCAAAGCTAAAACTCACAGGGCAATATATTATTGTATCGATTTTTCCCTCTGTTCTCTGGCAGAAGTGCTATGTCACATGTCTGGTTTCGACCCACATCTTTCAAGTCCTGCAAAAAAGGAACAGGAATGAAATGTGAGGTAAAAAATAACTGATGGACAAGACAACACAAAGGGAAATAATGCTCATGAGGTCTCAAAGGCCATAGACAAAAACCAGGTGGTTTTAAAAAAAACAAATTGAAATTACATAGATAATCATACTGTTTTAAAGCCAGCGCATGGCTGGCAGGTACTTTCCATACTTTATCACACAGATGTGCCATACAAACAAATGCTTCTGATCTCAGCCAGACAGCTATCAGGCAGAGGTTGCCAACCAGAAGATGCCAAATGAAGAGCTGGTTTCTGCACATGGACAAGTGGAGTTCAAATTAAATGCTCCACCTTATTTGAATTTGTGTGAATAACACAAACAAATGCAGGCCTTTCTAATACATTAACCAGTTGATTCAGTCATCCCACCCCTTCACAAGGCAAGTCTTTTGCCTAGGTTAGGATCCCACCTCATACTCCTTGGACAGAAGATAGTTGGAGTCTGCTTGAAGTTTGGTGAAGTGTGCTTCAAAGTGACTGACTTTGATTGGACTGAAATATTCAACAGGAGGAAGAAAACCACAGGATGAATCACAGTCATAATTTATCCAGTTGGTTACCAAGAAGTTTTTTAGGTATTAATTTTTTCTTTTTACCTGGAAGTTTTCCGGTACCTGGAAATTATTTCAAAAGAAAAAGAAACACTTCATCAGTAAGTAATCAGATGGGTCTCTTCAACCATAATGTCATGTTAAAAAAACAAACTTTTTACATTACCCTTTCGGCCCCAAGTTCAAATGGACTGACAGTGGCCTGTCTCTGCGAATGTTCAGCCTTGTTGTAGGTCTCTCATGGCCATTGCTGGAACAAAAAGGAAGGTATTCTGTTATATCATTAAGTTTTGAAACTGGTAAGAGTTGGCAGTGACATAACTTATACTTTCTTAAATTTCTTTTTTTTTCCAGTTTACTGTTTTCCAGTGTGTTTCGATTTTTGGGTCTGATCCTATGACATTGCTCTTAGCTGAGGCACAGAGTTTTCTTGTATTTTAGCTTGGCAATAGTGATGTGGAGCTTATGGCACAGGTAGCAAGACATTTTTCTTATTCTGAAACACTTGCAGCCCAGTCCATCATTAAGGAGGGTGCCCTATGCTAAGATGGACTCTAAATTGGTTGACTCTCTAGAAGTAGAGGAAAATGTAGGTAGATTTTCAGAGCTGTAAAAGGTCTACATCTTCCAGCACATCCACTCTGCAGACCAGACCTGTAGCAGATGCCCATGTTCATGGCAGGAGCAAGTGGCAGAACCAAAGCAGGCTTTGGGAAAGCCACAGAAGCGGTACTTACTTCACACAGCTAGTGCTGCCTTTCATCTTTTTGCTGCCATCTGCTCCTTCAAGATACCTCCCTTAGAGAACACTTTCTCTTTTTGAATGATGTGGGAAAACCATACCAGTATTATTGCCATCCTGCCGGGTATATAACTTACAACAAGAAAGCACATTCTATAATGAATTTTATCCATTTTGGCTAAAAGCTAAGACTAGTCAGAAAACAGGGTTTTTTCAATCTGAAATTCTGGCATATGAAAAACAAATTCAAAAACATAACAGCTTAATTTTGTATCAGTAAAAGAACTGAATTTCAGACTTGCAGTGTTTCCCATGCACTGGAAATGCTGAGGTTTTTTTCTAATTACAGAAACTACAAAGAATTTCACATCTCTCAGTCATACAAAATGGTTTAAATAGATAAAGATTTTTTTCAGTTGAGATACAGTATTTTACTTTTTAAAAGGATATAAGTTCACTATTTAAGATTCATCTATATTGTGAAATATACAACTAAAACTGACAAAAAATGAGAAGTAAACTTTAAGCTAATCTTTTGAACACTGAGGTAAAGCCACATCTCAGTAGTTTTGAATAGAAATGATAAAGTCTAAATAAACAGTTCCAAAAGCTTCCCATCTACAACGCAGGTGCAATTAATCTGAAACACTTCGTTTTTTGACAAAAGACACTTTCTCCCAGAAGATAAATGTTTGAATGATAAACCATTTTTTTATTCAGAGCTATTCAGAGTCCTATTGCAAACTAAAAGTTACAAGGATCCTCTATGGCATAATTCTGACACCATTTGAATTAAGTATATATATATATATATATATATATATTTCTTAATATGCAAGTCGTTAGTTGTATACTTACTAGGTACAGAATTTGGGTGACATAGATTTTATCTGTTGAACAGTTCAGTGTATCCATCCAATTTTTACCTATGCCTAATCAATTGTATTATTTAAATGAATATAATTTGACACAACTTCAATAAAAGAGATGATAAAGGGAGTCAGCTTACCCAACTTTTTGTCTGCAGACAAATAAAGCAGTAACAGCCACCAACATCACAATCAGAAACAAGCCAGCACTCACACCTTCAATAACTCCAAAGAGAGGCTCTAGAAACAAAACAGTGTATTTATATATCTTGAGGAAAGTATCAGAAGAATCAGAGAATCGATAACTTTCAGGGGATCTGTTATTATCAGCTGAAGAAAATGGCTAAATACAAGAATACGTAAGGCATTAAAACACTTAGCTAAAACCTGGCCTTGATTTTCTGTGCTCATTTTTTCAAGCCATTAAACAAAATTTTTCATTCCCAGCCACAGTAAAAGAAAGCACAGCTCCATTATATGGGAGTGGTTCTCTTGCAGTCAGAAGCTTTCTTGGTGATAGCCTCACTGAGCACTTTTCCTTTTCTCTACTTTCAGTAGCTCTGTCAAGCAGTCCTCTGAATTTTCCAGTAAAGGTAGATAAACCAGTTCTCCAGCTTCCTCTCAGAGCAGCCCTCAGGACATGCACAACAAGCTTTGTTCCACTCCTTCCAAATAGTTCTAGATGCCAGAGTATGCTTAGGCACAATATATAATCACATGGCACAGTCACTGATAACAGCCTGAAACTAACCTGCCTCTGTAGTGATCGGTAATGAGAAGAAGGTGTCTGCAAAGAGAGGTTTAGGAAGTTCCTTTGGGTCTTCACTGAAAAGCTGAGTAAAAGCTCGTATGCTGATTCTAAAAAAAACAGTAAAAATGGCTCATCAGATGTTCAGAACCAACAGCAGAAAAGTAAAAACTCTGCCCCTTTGAAACAACTAAAACCCTTCCACTGACCACAGATAACTCTTAATACAGAGACCTGAGTTAATCAGTCTTCTACCTAATTAATAATACTGACACCTGAGTTAAATACAGGGGACCCCAGCTAGTAGAGGTAGAGGGCTCTGAGGTATCCTGGCAGAGGTAAAATATAGGGGTCTGGCTGCTGGCACACACAGCCTGACCATGTCTGAAGGCAGGACTAGCAGAAGCTGTAGAGGAGAGAGGACTCAGAAATGCTTCTCACGGAGGGGACATATTTCTCCTTCACTTGGCTGGGTATGACTGTGCTAACGGATAAATGTTATAGCCCTCTTTGTTCTCCTGGTAACGTGGGTATTTCCCAGACTGAAGTTTTGGGAAATATGCCCTAATGAGAGCAGAGTATAGTAGGCTGGCACTGTTTTAATGATGATGAAGCTGAGAGGCACAATGGACACCCCTTGGCATGTGCCTTCTGTCCATGCGCCTTTTCAGCGAGCAGCTTGCAGATCTCTTGGGATGGTATTTGCCTGTGGGAGGGGTGTCACTGAGCTACAGTGTCTGGTCTCACAACCAGTGTAACTGCTGAGGCTGGTCTTGGCAGTCACCCTCTTCTACACCCTAGAGCTAACCTGGACCTAGCTCTGGAGCCTGAGGATGGTACCACAGGATAGAATGGTCTCCAACGGCTTTTCTAGCTTGTTCCAAAAAGAACAAGTGGGGTAATTCTGCCAGACTGAGTGAAGCATGCTTGCCTTCTTCTGTTAAGTACTCTTCTAACCTAGCCAATGGTCTTCAGTCTTTCCAAAGAAATGTTGAGCAGCAATAGGAGAGCTTCCCATCAAGTTGAGGTAAATAAATAATCTTATTCACTGCATAGAGTTTCGTGCATAATTAATCATATCATTCCCATGCTAGTGAATGACTGGTTCTTACCTGTGGAACAGGGGCATGGATAAAGCTTTCAGAAATTTGCAGTGAAAAACAAAGTACATTTACAACACAGTTATTAATGTACAGAATCAGGCACCCAGATGACACCAAGCCTAATAATGTGACAGGGCACAACTACCAATGTAAGTCTAACCTATACGCAGTTCGAGGCTTTAGAGGTCCATCACAGAATTTCTGGTGATCTGGATCACACTTTCCTCCCAGATTTTCCATTTCTCCTCCAAGCTTAATGTCAAAGATTTTATAGTCACTGTCAGGGTTTTCAGCACAGCTACTGGCAAAATAATTTGTCTGGTAGATGCGTATAGAGTCGTTGTGTTTGTACTCCAGGTAGGACGGTAATGGGTGCTGCACATCAGGCTTTGGTCCTTCGCTACCTGTGTCATGTGCAGAGAAAGACATAAGGTTTAGATGCAACAGCCATTAACGTGATGAGGTTTTAATTTTCTATTTCTTGGAGGCTACCTCATGAATACAAAGCTACAATGATTAGGGTACCTTGTTTCTAGTACCAATCTTTCTATTATTTTTAAGACAGATTTCCTCACAAGTCCTCAGTGGAACTTTTACTGCAATAGGCATGCACAGGTCGAATGCTATGACACTTTTTCCTGTGCTGTTGGTGGGAGTTTTTGTGATTCAGATTCCTGGATCCTACTACTGGCTATTTCAAAAAGCAAGTACAACCCACCCCCCACACTGACAACTCTACTGTATATAGAGAAAAAAAAAGTACAAAATTACAGGGGTCCCTTGAATGTAAATTCACAATACTGGATAAGAGACTCAGATAGGCAAAGCTATGGCAATGAGTAGCCCCTTTCTCAAAGGGACTTTATAGTTTGCCAAAACACAACAAAGCAGACAGTGGAAATATTATCTGTTTTTTTCCTAAGGCCTGATGGACAGAGAGATTAAGAAACTTTCATAAGAGTCACAAAATATGTCCTGGTATACCATTAAACAAAGCCACTTCTAAAAACAAGGCATAAATTGTTGAGAACTGTATCTGATTTGTCAGACACGTCTCAACAAGAGGTCAGCCGTAGAATGCAAGGTTTACATGCATGTCACAAGGACAATTTCTGTTCTCTTTTTATAGGGCTGCATAAAGTCATTTTCTTCAGTTCGCAAACATCACCTGGCAGACCTATGCCTTCTTAGCATGGCTTACTGAGACTCTCCAAAAGGGTTGCCTTTTAGTGTTTGCACCTAACATTTAAACTACCTTTTGAGATCTGTGCACAGCAAGGTACAAATCTGTGTTCACTGGCGATGGCAATCAACATAAGCCTTCTATTACGGAAATTGTCTGAACATACATGACAGTGTAATCTAGAGTACAGAAGCTAACTACTGCTTCTGTCTGAGCTCTGTAGCCACTACGGACTCTCTGAGAATAGGACTGAGTTCCTACATCCTCAGGCTAGGGAGGAAGTATAGATCCAAAACCTGTATGACACTTAGGCATTAGATGAGAAATCCCTTTGCTATGCAGCGATAGGGATGTACTTCCTCATGTAAATTTTATTTGCTATAGGGAGAATAGCACTAAATCATGACACTTACCATCAGCCTCTCTCACAACCACAGTAAAGTACTTCACAGCTCCATTAGTGTCACTGAACCAACTGCAGTTAAAAGTAAAGTTGATGGAGGATTTGGTAATCAGCACCTCTTTTTTGTTCACTCGTATGTCTGGAGGTGGCTGAGGAGGGCCTGAGTAAATAAATAAATACAAAACAGAGAGAGAACATTAGCTATGTACTTGCTATGAGCTAGACCTAGTAAGCAAAATGCAACTTGCAATAAATCTTGGCTGCCTGGACTCCAAGTCTCTGATTCTATTCTCTTTGCAATCAAGAAAGTGTCTTCACCTCCCACAGTGAAATGGCCAAAAGATGAAACAAGCCAGCAGTGTGTTCACCATTATAAGTGACACCTCCTCAGTAGGAGTTCCTGCAGAATCCCACAGTGAAATGCATTAAAGTTGTGTCAAGTCTATGAACACAGAAATTGCAGCTGCTAAAAACAACACAGGTTTAAGCCGAGTATTTGGAGGCCACTTGACACAGTACAGAAGTTACCTATTTTAAGCATCTGTATTTCTGCTTTCTTTTCCAGAGGAACAGCCAGGGTCATCTACAGAGTACCATTTTCTAGACTGACTGCAGAATTTCCATAGGAAATGTTCTTTGTATGATACAAAACTATACCTTGAACAGTGACACAGTAGAAGTAAACTGGAAAGGGAAGTACACATGGAAGAAAGTGCAGAAAAAGTCAGGATTTTAAGGATCTACATTGCTGATTCTTTTAAAAATCTGTAATACTGAAACTATATTGCACATATGGGAAACATTAAAAAACCGTGAGCAGGTGGCTAAATTTCAAAAGCTTCTAGAATGCCAAAAAAACCAAAAATTCATATATATCCATGCTTTTTAGCTAAACCTCTTACATCTAAAAAGTCTAGCTGCAATTTTTTGTGTTCCCTGGAGGTAGGGCCTCCAGGGTCTGGGAGAGCAGCAGTGTTCAAAACAAGTAAGTGACAATAAACAAACATGAACATAAACCAAATAAGAATAAACATGATCAGCAAACTTTCAAATAGGACTCAGTCTCACTTCTTGTAACATGAATAACTAGGTCTTACATGTGGAGTTGTAGTATACTTTGTGATAGAGGAAGGAGATTAAAAGAAAATTGAGGGGCAAAGGAGAAGGTGGGTTGGTGACTGAACTCTAGCTCAATAGCTCCCAAAGCAAACATAATTTTTATGATCTCTAGGGTCAGCGACGGCAGGCTGTTGACTGCAGTGATGTCTGGAAGTGCAGAGGTACCAGCAGATGCTACTGATACACTCCACTTAGCCTATGGGTAGAGAAACTGAAGAATCTATTTCAAAGAACATACTATAGAAATCTGGAACCTCCCTCAGGTAAAAGTCCTACAGGTAATTTGGTCAGGTAGCACCACAGAAGAGTCTATAAAAGCCAAGAGAGAATGTAGTACTACAATCCAATGTCCTTATTGTGCTGAGGATGGCTACCATATATGAGGGGAAACAGCCAGATACAGAAAGCCAAGGAGTGAGCATGAAGACAACTGAAGGCATGTGATGATGAGGACAAGGTGATTATGTTTTTCAGGCTATACTTCATGAATGAGCCAAATAATTTGGTCTGGCAATGTAAGAAGAGGAAATATAGTCAAAATCCTGCATTGTCTGTCACAACAGGGACCAAAAGATGGGTTCTGTCTACTTTGGTCACCACTCCACATATTGGCAATTGTGGAGTTAAGAACTCCTTTTACTGTCTAACCAACATGAGCAATTGCTTACTGCTACTCAGCGCCTCTCTTCAGGGAAACTCTGAATTCCACTTACGATCAATCATTGTGATGGTGCTGTCTTCAACCACTTCACTCGTCATGTCTGCAGAATGAACCTTGATGGACACCAGGTATCGCTTGTGGGGAACAAGGGTCATGATATTAAGGAGAGATTTGTCTTTTTCTATCCTTTTAGAAAATTCCACTTCACGAGTGTCCATTTTCTTGCACTCGACGCTATACCCATCAAAGTCAGAATCGGGAGGAGTCCAGGAACATGCAATGGCAGTAGAGGTTTGGGGCCGACAGTGAAGGCTTTGTATCTTGTCTGGTTCTAGAGAAATGTTGAGAAGTTGAAGCTTGGTGGGAAAGGGGACAGGTGTCATACCCTCTGCTCACACTACAGCTCCTAGATTCTGCATCAACCATCAGATCAGAGCAGGAGGCTGGGAGTTAGAATTCCCAGCTATCCTGGAAATGTGTGCTGCCTGATTATTTTGTAAGGCTGTCTAACTCATTTTAGCCATCTGAAATCAGATCTAGTGACATCTGCCCCACCAGCATTGCGAAGCTCCAGTAATTAATTGTGAAAACAAGGAAAAAACTCCTACTTAATGAAGTCTTAACATGAACAGCAACACCAAAAAGAAATGGATTTCTAGAAAGCTGTTACAACTCATTTGGAGGCTCCATGTGGTCACTTAGTCAATACTGACACTGTCATCTCATGACTGATCTGGTTTCCTGGGGAGCATGTGATGTGTCCATATTATTAAAACATAACACAGTAATATGCTTCATCCATGTAATATGGGAGCACCATTTATATCATATAACATGCAACAAAGACAGGATTTCACCCTCAGATGGCAGGCATCTACATTTATGTTATTAAGTACAGGTGAAATTTTAATTATTATGCTGTATTAAAGAGCTATATAGCTTAAAACATAGATGTCAATTTAGAGCTGAATCCCACCCCAAATGACATGAGGATTTGCCACGATTCAGTTATTTTTACAGTTTCATGTCACTTTTTCAAATCAGCCAGTTACTGAGGTTGCTAGAGACAGCTAAGAGATGAAACAGATTCACAGATATGGGCAGAAATGCAGAGCAGTGAAACACTGATTATAGTTTCAAATATAGTACAGCACTGCTTCTTTCATCCTTCCTGTCTTATTATTCAGAAACATGATTATTTCAATATACTAGCATCAGAGAAGTTTGGATACTCAACCTTATCTTACCCCTGAAACTGATTGATTCAGGCTCTGCAACCAAACGGCTTGACTCTGGATGTGAAGATTATTAATGTATGTCCATAATCAGTCTTTAATCAGCTGACCTTGCACACAGCAAGGGCTTAGAATCTAGCTGAATTCATCACTGTCATTCATGAATTTATTAATGGAAATGACTGATTGCATAAGGAATTGGTAATATTTTAGAGTTTTGCATCTTCTTCAGCTGGGTTTAGGAAATTTTTACTTACTTGTTCTCACACTTGCAGACTGTGACTGGCTGTATGTTTTCCAGCTGTCGCCACTGACTGTTCTGACACTGAACTCATACAGTCTTCCTGGGCGCAGGCCATAGATGATGCGTACTTTAGATTTGCTGCTGCTGTAGGGATTGAATACTGTGAGGGGATCCTTTGGAAGCCACTGCACCTCAAAATCATCATAGTCTGTCCAGTCTGGAGGACCCAGCCAAGTGATTGATAAAGAAGTGTTTGCGACATCAGTAAACGACACAGTGTTAGGAGGGCTGGGTGCTATGCAGAAAGGGGGGGAAAAATGAGAGAATAAAAAGAGATTCTTAAATTTTTACACAAGACAAAATGAAACATGCATTATTTTCTTCTGCATCGCAAGGTAGTTTGTATTATCTTGTATACACAGCCAGTTACTGCACACCTGTGCTGATGATGGTGACTCACGGTTGTAACATATTTCTGAGCCTTTGAAAGAGAAACGGTGCTGACTGCTTTTCTTTCACATTCCGTTGGTTTAATGCACTTAAGGTTATCTTTCATCCTTATACCTTCAATGACTCTTATAATAAATCCTCACTCAGAATAAATCTGTTACATAGTTGTGAAGTAATGAATTCAAACAGACAGGACTGAAAAAAAAATCCCACACCTGTTCTTCCTTCAGCATTTGCTGTGTTGGTTAGGTCACCACTGTGAGTCACCACAACCAAAGTGTACTTTCTGCCAGGAATGAGCCCCTGGAAATGCCACTCTTCCAGATCTTTGCTTTGTTCGGTTTGTTTCTGTGTCCCATTTGGGTTGTAAAGATTCAGCTCGTAGAAGTCAACATCTCCTGCTGCTGGACCCCAAGTGAACCACAGACTGTCTGTCATGTTTCGGTTGGATGCCTTGAGACCAACAACTGGGGCGGGTACTGAAAAAAGGAAGAATGAATATTACTTTATGTAGAACATCCTTTGGGTGAGAAGAAGCAAAAAGGTCAAGCAGACCTTATACTTGTCCTGCCATAATAGTCATTTTATAAACTAGAGAGCCACCACAGCTGGCTGAAAAGCAGAAAGCATATCTCAGTAGCTTCCTTTATTACTTGGAACTGCCACTGCTACCAAAAGAGGTTGCAGTGTTTATAATGGACAGTTTTGAAAATGTTAAGCAGCTTTTTCCTAGTCAGTATTTGAAAACTGAAGAAAGTGCACCATTGTGCAGACATAGTCCCACAGACAGGTTCCTATATGGCGCTGTAGAGGAATAAAGAAAAGTTTTCACACAATGGCAGAGCTGCTAGAGCTGCTTAGAAAACTCTGCTTCCCACATGTGGCTGAACAAACACAGAGCTGCAGCCAGAGCTTCCCATGGGAAACAAGTTTTATTTTACTGGTAGACAACCTATCCCATTAACCCTACTTGCTTTGCCTTTTCAAACACTCAGGTCAATATTGCTTTTAGGATGGGAGACAGCCATTTTCCTGCTTAATGAGCATACAGTGGGATGTCCTTCTGACATGAGCTCCTGGGAACTGTTGCAGGGCTCTTCACTTCATTTTTCTTCTGTAACTATATCATTCAGAATTTACCTTTTTATACATCTAATGCCTTTTACATATTAGAGCCAATTTTGATACTTTTAATAGTTGCTCTAATCTAGTATGAGCATCAGCCTCAGACCAGCTCAGTGGTGTCCCCCATGAGCACCACACTGGAGACAGATGGTTTTCTTAGATGTTCTTGCCTGTTCTTCCATAGACAGATGACTCATTAGTGAGGTCTCCACTGTGTGTAACAATCACCATTCGATACATCCTGCCTTGACGCAGGTTCTGGAACGAACACTTCTGGAGATGCTGCTCTCCTGAAATCCTGTCATGAAGGGACTTGTCTGGATTGTATAGGAAGATGTCGTATGAATCAAGCTCCCCTTGAGAGGTGGTCCAGCTGAAGGACAGTCGGTCAGTGGTGTTCTCTGTGACTTTCAGATTTGTAACAGCTGCTGGAACTGAAAAGAAGGATAAATGTAAGAGTAAATATCAGTCTAGGCACTAAGTTGAACCTTTAATAAACTCAGGGCTGTAACACATTTAAATTAAGCCACAAGTAGCTAAGTAATATCAACAGCAACTGTCAGAAACAAGAGGAAAGCATTTACGAAATTCCACTGAGTCTATCCAATACAATATTTTTTTTTCCCAGAAGGCCTGATTCTCTAGACTGTGCTCAAACAGAACTGTCCATTAGCTTCTATAAGAAGCCTTAAATGAGTAAAGACTGCAAGCAAGACTTGGCCTTGAGTTTAGAAGTGTGTATTCACAACAAATCCTGCACTAAGAACCTTGAGATTATGAATTAAAAACTTGATGACAACAAAGCATCCAGCTATTGCCACAAAAGAGGGAAGCATTCAGCATTTTGGTTTAATATCCTCATTATGAACCATGGTCACATTATTGCAATAATAAATTTCAGATTCACATACAAAGCATGTATCAGAAAAAATGATGCATAAACAACCAGAGTCTGTACCTTATTAGAATCTTTACAGAATCAAGATATACAGATGGTTCATGTATTTAATGATATCTGAGGGAAGCATAAGTAAACCAAGATGCTCTAATTACCTGTTCGGCCAACAGTTTCTGCACGCTTACTGAAGAGTCCACCACTGACTGTCAAAACTTGTATGTTATACTTCTTGCCAGCTAGTAAATCTTCAAATTTGTGCTGCTTGGCTGTAGCTGGCTCTGATTTGTTACTCAGGAGGATT
The DNA here is from genome assembly GCA_013398595.1 of Tychaedon coryphoeus. Taxonomy (NCBI): domain Eukaryota; kingdom Metazoa; phylum Chordata; class Aves; order Passeriformes; family Muscicapidae; genus Tychaedon; species Tychaedon coryphoeus. Next base: position 1,512,011 of record WBND01000102.1, on the reverse strand, counting down.
CCTTGCTCGTTCAAGAGCAGAATGTCATATCTTTCGGCTACACCAGGAGCTTTCTGCCAGGTTACCAACAAGGAATGACTGCTATAAGCATGATGGGCTAATAATTCTGGAACAGAGGCTGGAACTGGAAGCAAAAATTAAAGGCAGGATATTACCAGATGAAGCACAGACCATTCAATACACAAATCTGAATAAAGTAATCAACAGAATATAACTTTGTACTTTTTCAGGGTTCACTTGTGAGAAAGAAAATGTCTGTGCATATGTTCATGCAAACAAATAATTCCTAGTCATAAATACAAACAGATGAAGACACAGGGCATCACAGATATCTGAACTGGGAATGGAGAAGCAACAGATATATACAGACTATTATGAAAAGATGGAGGAGAGTGAAATGAACTGACTAAAACAGCTAAGAAAGGTATATTAAAAATAAAGGAGTGGCAAATTGGTGCAAAATAGTAGCCCAGAAAAGAAAATGTTAGCCAGCATCTGCTGCACAAAAGTCAAGGCTACGCAGGTGCTAAAGAGAAAGGATAGATTAAAAACAAGGTATTGCATTGTTTTGTGTGCTCTGACACCCTGGATACTGGGGCAATATGTTGTCTAACGAGCCTTGATCATGCAATAGGCTCTGCTAGAACACAATACTCGACTACGTGGAGTGGATGTGTGTCAGATGGGTACAGGCATAGAAAACGAGAGGGATGGAACTGCATTCATCCTATGAAGGAAGACACTGAGCTGGAATATAATTCCATGCACATTCACCCAGGTAAAACTACTGAAATGACACATCTCACTGCTGTTTACAGATCCATGCCTACATCATGACTCATGCTTCAAGAAAAAAACTTCCCATGATTCTGAATGTCTCCATGCCCTATGGTACATGCATATGGTACATACATATTAAACAAGGGTCAGTCTCTGGGAAGATATAATGCAACTTTCTCATTGTCTCAAGAGAAACATACTTGTTCTCCCAAAAGCTTCTAAGCTGTTGTGCAAGGTGCCACTGTTAGATTGCACAACCACCCGGTACTGCTCTCCAGGTTCCAACTTGTGAAATGTGTGCTCAGAGATGTGTTTGGAGACACTCTGGGAATCAAGCTGATGGTTTTGCTGAAATATAGTCACTCTGTAGGAATCAACATCTCCACCTCCAGGGGTCCAGCTCACTTTCAGGCTGTTTGTCATGCCATTAGGGGACACATGGATGTTTCGGACCTTGCTTGGAACTGGAAAAAAACAGGGGGAAAAAAGGCATCTGCTCACAAATTTCCTGTTTGACTCAGGCTTCCTAACATCTACCTATTTTTTGGCCACACAAAAATGATTCAAAAGAGAAAGATAATTTACAGGTACAAGTAATGTAATTCATGGGTAAACACAAGTAAAATCGTAAACATTTGTGTGGGACTATGCCATTTTAGAAAAGCAATTCTGTGTGTAACCTCCCAATGATGAATAATAAACACCTCAAAAAATGAAAGCTCTTCAAGTACCCTCAGTCAGTTAGCCATCTTGCCGTTATTATCTGAATCATTCACTTCAGGTAGGCAAATAGAGGTGTAAAATAGG